>JAQFZY010001103.1:0-18070 GCA_034696285.1 Hypogastrura burkilli
AATTACAATTTAAACAATGCAGTTCACAAACTAGAGCATAGTAACAATTAGTTATACAGTATTAGGGCTAATCATCTCTCAGATTATAACTTAATATTGTACTTTTAGATTCTTGATTTTGGCACACTCATACCTGTACTTACTCATACTCACATATGTATATGATGCACAGCAAGGAAGTTGACACCAAATATGCCATGCATGCACTACTTGTTTTAACCGCCCTGAATTTTGTGCGTACAATATGCCACATGAAGCAGGGTTATTCTGGGCAGAGGAAGAAGGTAGCTGGTGATAAATAAATAGAGATCAATGGAATCGTAGTACATGTAATCTATTTCCTATTACTGGGCTGAGCATTTGCGTAATAATAATAATAGGTGGATTGGCGTAGTAGGCAGGATTAGGATTAGAGTTGGAGATATACGTTACACGACAGGAGAGGATTTGGGGGAATCTTCTTTACCGATCAAACCATCTGGTGGATCATGACTTTTTAGCACGCGACACGCAAATTATTATTAGGCAACATGAATGACTGACTATCCATATCCATGTGTTTCCTCACTAATCCCAAAACACCAGGGAACTTCTGTCCAAACTAAACTCCCTCTAATTAGTAGGCCCAAAGGAGCAGAGAACTGAAGTCTACCTTGCTTGCCTAAATCGTATCTGCAGGAAAGTAGCAAATTCAGTACCTACATATTCCAATTGGATTGGATATTCCGCTCAATGGTCGTCCAATGATTGATGATTTGTGTTTTATAGATTACGATATTATACATGTATGATGCTACAGCTACATGAAGGGCGGGATACGCTGGTGAGAGTAGAAGTTTCGAGGAAACCCGTTTCTCCTCTATGTATTTACCTGTCAGAACGGAGTAAATAGAGATGAATTACGGGAGGGCCTAATGGAGGAGTGACCGGTGGTCAAATTACAGGAGCTAAAGGATTGTTAGCGGAATATTGATGTCATAACTTATGGCCCCGTCCGGGAACTGGCTCCCTGGTAACTGGAGAGGGAGACCTTTGGGGAGGCTGGCTGCTCTGGCGTTCAAGCGACAGGGCGAGTGATAGCTTATTTCCTTGGAGCTACGGATAAAGTGAAAGATGATCTGGGTCCATTTCACCTGTCGTAGGCAATTCGAGGCCGGGACTTCCATAACCCAAATAATATCCTCCGCTGTTCCTCCAGAATAGGAAGGAAAAGAGTTCATCGGCTCAAGGATGCTGTGCTGTACATACTAAAAATACAAATTATATGTAGGAGACGTAGCAGAAGAACAAAATACCCCACGGCAAGGAACCAAAATACGTTGTCATCTCTCCCTCCCTCCCTCAGCCTCATCAGAGGATCCCAATCCGCCTAATGGACGGATATATGAAGGAGTCCTCCCTTGTTTGCTAAACCTCCGCTTCGTCTTCTGGCGTGGGAAACATACCATAATGTGACCACTCATCACAGCCAGAGTCCACAGTTCTGATTTTTATAGAAAATCCAAATCCAACTCAAATTCCACCTCACTCAAGGAAATATAGAATCCAAATCCAAGAGTACTTTCTCTCCAAGCGCCGAGATAAAAATAATTGGACCCATAACATATATTCATCGAATTTTTGACGAATAAGCGTAGAGAATTAGGAAACCATTCCAAAATACCGAATCTTAGGTAAGAATGGCATATCCCAAGACGGTTCGACTATGGACCTTGCCTCCTATTATAGAGGAAGCTGGAGGACTGTGTGAGGAGATTGGGTTTCATCCAAATTTAGAGTTAAAAGCCCTCGTTTTATTTGTCTCTGTGGAATTGTCAGAAGACATTGTATTTATTTCTGTGTGGCTGCGGGAAAGAGGAAGGTTTGGGTTACGGAGGGAGGGCATAACCCGGGCCCTGAGCCTGCCTCGAGTCATGTCTCATGTCCCTCCTGTCTCACAAAATGGGGAAAATAATCACACTACATTTCACACTTTGTTCCGGAAAAATATAACTTTTACAGATGTCGGGATGTCATTTGGAAAGATGTGTTGAAACTTGGGAGCTGGTTCCAGCGGCCATCAAATCGTTTCAAAGGCCTACATTTCACATTTACACTCTCATACTCAAATAAGTAATACATATATGGGAGCTCTTCTCTTCCTATGTATCCGCCATCATGGGCCAGGCATCTTCCATCTAAGGAATACTCTCTTTTTATCTTCCAACTTTAGGACAAGAATGATGGAAGAGATTAGATGAGAAATTTGAGAAGTTAGGCTATTATCGAATTTGTATTATGGACATCCCTTACAGGAGGACTAGGCACAAAAGGCTTATCTGGGAATCATCCATGTGGGCGTAGATATGTCATATTTTATTTCGTTGTTCGGAGGCCCAGAGTCCTTCCAGACTTGTCAATCAGCGGGATGGGAACAAAAGGCGGAAGGAGGGCGTAGAAGACAATAGTTTAGTCATTCTGAGGAAATCCAAGTGGTTATGAAACCACTTCGGAGTGACCCAAAGTGGGCTCATTCCAAATAATAGCGATCATATATGTACTTAGTCTGCCCAGTCATATCATCATAGAATGGTGAGTGGTCTGAAAAGTTAAAAGAGTATGACTCGGCTTTTCCAAGTAAAAAAAAGTAGGTAGTGTATGTAGTAATCTAGGGCATTTTAAAATGAACTCCTGAACACCGCGTGTCAGTCACCGTTCACCAAGGCTTGTTGTACATTCTGTCTTTCGATAACCCGTAATGCGCTTACCGGGTTCCCGTTAGCCAGATTCAAAAATTTGCAGGCCCTGATCCTTAGTATCAATTTCGTAAAGTTAAGACATGTTCCTGAGAATTAGTTGACTTTTGCATAAGAGAGCATGTAGAAAATCCCGTGTGATTTTTACATCAGCCTGCGTGTAAGAAACAATGCACTTAAAATAAACGATTTTATCAGTCCTCCGTATCTGTGGCTATTTGCTTGGTATTCCTTCGCCTCCTATTTGAGGTCCCGGAGCTTCAATTATGTTAAAAGTTTTGGTTGCTAAAGAATGGATGAGGGGAGACTCGGCTTCAAAGGAATGAAGGATAATTAGTACATAGTCATACTATATGACATGACCACCATTTGCTTTTGCTCCTAGGGGAAATCCATTAGTGTCGGACATGGCTAATTATAAGGTTGGCTCAAGATCCGACTACCAGGAGGCATTAGTACTCATGCTTTAACGTGACGAGTGAGCAGGAGTACACACTCCCTTTTAGAGGGAATGTCCATTTGGAACTAGAGCCATGGATGTCCAGCCCACAACACGAACTTCGTTTCCAATTATTCCCTTTACTTAATAATACAGAACATTAATGCAAACGCGGAGGGAAGCTACTGGTGATGGTGATAGTATAGCGGGTGCGTGCTTGGTCCGCTGCTTCAACTTGCTTGGTCCGCTGCTTGGTCAACTTACACGTTACGTCCGCTTTTAATGGATTCCAACCAACTCTGGAATTGCTCTAGACCAACTGGGACCAGAAATTCGGCGGAAAAAGTAGTTCGAAGAGGATTTACATAAAATAATTGGCTATTTAAGGGGATGCAAGAACGTAAGAAGCACCTTTTGGACCCAATCCCTTTCACTACAAACACCTGGGCACAGGACACAGGTGGTGTCCTGATTATCAATGACTTTTGACGTCAATTTCCAATACTGAGTGCCCAGTAGACCTCCCTAAACGGCTTGCACCCTTTAGGTTCCATCGTCCTGGGAATAGACACATATCGATCCTTCCAATCCCGAAGGCTGAGTTGAGTCAAAACTAGTAAAGTCCATAAAACCATAAATGTTTCGTCGGCCCAACACCGGCGGTCTAGAGGGAAATTATTTGCCGTGAGACTCTCAGGATTCGGCAGAATCACAGGCTCTAAGCGTATAGTACATTTACAATCTAAGTTCAAGGCCCTTGGCTAAGCTAAGGCCCTCACTAAAAATCAAAAGTACCCGAAAATATTACGGGATAATGTTTTTATGCCATTATTACTGCTGTTACCATTGTCGTATGCGGAGCACATGTCCTGAATTGTACGTAGTTTAAAAGAGCATTAAAGCTCATGTTTGTCACACCTTTAAAAACGTACGTGAGTACCTGTTCCTTGACCCTAGTCACTGTAATGGCCATAAACCATAGGTCTGTTGCAATTTAGTGAAGAATCTTTCTCCCAAAGTGGTCAGTGGGATATTATAAATTATAAGCCTATGAAGGCGAAATATACACAAAATTGTAATCCACAACAGTTCCGCCAACAATTCTTTTCCAGTTCCATCGTCTATATATTTTGTATTCACTTTATTAAACGACAGTAAAAAACTTAGCATTGTGTATAATGGTTTTGAATCGTTAAGTGAGGGTTTTTTGAAATACTCAAACCTAGCCAAATAGATTAAACTGACCTTATTATGACTTTCTGATTTTTCCTGAAGGATACTAATTCGTATGCCGATGCCGAGTAAATATTTAATTTAATTTTTCTGTTCGGTTGGGAGGCTTATTCTAAACTATGTATCTCATATCTCATCTCTCATCCCTATATTTATAGAAGCGATATATTTGGATAAAACCTATATTTATTTTCAGTTCGGAATCGCAATTCGATCCATTATCCATTCAGCTGCAATATTAGAAACCCAAGAATACTTTAACACTTGTGGACGGCGCGTTAGCTCTTGAGTTATAATAAACAGTAGAAACTGATAGAAACCGCGTTCAATCCATTAGAATAATGGTAACGAACCGGGTTCCGATGGTTAAATGAACAAAAGAGGAAGACATGCCAACTTATGCAAGCGATACAATTTTATGTAATGGTTAAATGAGTAGAACAGAGATGGGCAAACCATTTTAATTTTTGAATATTAGAACACAAAAAAAAAGATATTAAAGTTTGTAATATATGCACCTATAGGTGTAATATTTAAATGAGTCGAACAGAGATGCAGATACTGAATTTTGGAAACGGGCTCACCATACGTACTCGTGCAGTTAATGGATATATGAATAGAACAGGTAAGGAAATACCTACTCAACTTTGTAAGCCATAAACGTGTATATTAAGCTTAAAATAGTCGAACATAGCAGCAGGTACTAAGTTTTAAAAACCACACACCATACTTGTATGTAATGGTTAAATGAGTAGAGGAGGGAAGGAAGTTGCCATTAAACATTATGTTGGACGAGAAAGTACCAGTTTCCTTGTCTCCACGGACGGACATATCAAATGCATATACCGCTTCACTATGTTAACGCGGTAATAGGGCGACTGAAGCTATTATTGTATTCAAACAAACAAGTTACGATTCCTCATTCAATTTGTTTGGAGGGAAATGAGCAGAATGTAATTCCGTATTCCGTATTTTCCGGAGACGGGAGAGTCTGGATTTTTCTGAGACTGTCATCATGGTGCATGGTGTTCCGTCCGGCTGACTCTGTGGTCAGCCCTTTGTGAAAGTTCTCCGAAATTCCCAATCAACCTGGACAAAGAGAGTCGTAGGGAAGGGCACGTGACGGGAGTCCATTGAGTCACGTGTCAGTCTCATTGTCCTTCCTTCCTCCTAATTCGGATCCCACGAAAAACTCAATTCATTCTACCCGCACGCTCCGACCTCCATACACACACGAAGTAATCTATTCCGTTTCAGAGTCATTCCTCCTCCTCCTCACATTAGTCAATATTTTGTATTCATGTTCACATATTCCTACTATTTTTATTGGCACAGGTTCAGGAAGTGAGCATAGTGAGCGGAACGTTAGCGGAACTCTACGTAGTGTCCTAATGCACCATGTCCAATCCGATGCTTTTCTGTAATGCATTTCCAGCGTCGCAGATTTCCATTGTACGTGCACTACACCTTTACTGTCTGAATTTCATTGGAAAGGAACAGTAAAACCTAAGATGGAATTGTCATTAAAAATATATAATACTACATATACATATGCAGTGGAGACAAGATAGTAAAATCTAATCGCACAAACAGCTTCATATATAAAAGTCAATAATTGATCCTGATGCCGGATTTATCTCAGATTCCAAATCCTTCTTTTCTCACCGTTCGTTCCTCTCTATATGTTCTCTTCATTACTTCCGGCACATCACCGTCAATCGTGACGCCGTGTAAAATTAGTCATCCAGCGTGTCGAATGAGATTGCACATTTTGCCCTTCCTCCAAACATGCCTCTCACTGTTTCGATTAAAACGAGAAATGATTGGATTTTACGTTGTACGACATGAATGAATTTATTGATCGAGGGCTTCAAAGGTTCAAACACTGATTCAAATAAAGTTCAGAGTAGGAAGTAAGAAATTAATTTATTACCCGTACAAAGTGTGGGAAGGTACGGATACAATAACCATGTACAGTAAGTACAACTTTTAGTATAGTGGCGAAATGGAAAGGCTTGCGCAAAGACCGTAAGATTATGGGGAAATGTGGCATAGGTTTATGAATCGGTAATTATTTTTCTTCTTAAAGTTTGTCTTAAAGTTGGAGCCGAGCCCATGTGCCTGGTAAATGTCATGGTGTAGTCGGACGGAATTGTTTGACGTTTGGCCGGTGCCGGTGTGACCAGGTCTGTCCGCTCCTTCCTGCATTCCGTCTTCTGGTTGTAGACATGGCCTGAACTTACTCAAGTCCCTCAAGAGAAAGTCTGGCTCCCATGCCATTTTGGGAGACATGCGAGATCTGAGATCTGAATCCGACCAGACGAATGTTACCCTTTTACGAGTGATGACCCTTTCTGGATTTTACAACATTGCGTCTGGTTCTAAACTTTGACTTCTACCCCCGTCAGCACCGCTCTCACACATTCCACAAATTCCGAAACGAAAAATCTAGGATACTCAGTTCCTACATCCATATAGTTCATAGGAGTCGTAGGACTTTAAGGAATAGGGAATAGGAGCCATTTACATCCAAAAAAAAAACAAGATTTTTAATATTATTAACTTTTTCAGCGTGCTATTACAACCAAAATGTTCTCAATATTTCGAATAAAACATAAGACATGCCTACTCTTTCGATAATTGCTTGGCTTACACATAAATGCTTAGAATACATAAATGTGTCTGAGCCGAGCACCTATCTGAGGAGGTAGTTAAGTATTGAGTGATTGAGTGAGGGCCTGGATGCTGAAAATAGTACTATTGTCGGTTGCCTTCTGAAAGTGTGTTCTCTGTGTAAACTAAACTCCCCCAAAACCGAAAAAGCTTTTAACTTCTTTCAAAACATTTCTCGTCATATTCTTGAAATGAAGATGGGAGTTTAGATGAGCCTTTTTTCCCTTTTGAATAATATAGGAGGGAAGATTCATTTCCTTTTCTGTTAAAAAAGCGGCCGAATCCCCGTCTAGTCTCCAAGTACAGACTCATATCTATATTTTTCCCGTCTCCTCCTATTCCCCTAAAAGCCGTGTTTCGTGACACCTTAAGTGAAAAAAGAAACTCCGCTTGTCTGCCTCTACATTACTTCACTTAATATCCTGTTCTAAGTGTGAGTATTTGCGCTTCTGTTTGGTTTACTTACTTCGTTACTTTTTTTTCTGCCCTCGAAATAAACAGGGAGCAAAGGAGCCCATTCTGGCGCACACTACTTACGGCACTACGTCTCCTACTAATGTTTTGATCCATCTCTATGAATTGAGCTGTAAGAAAGAGGCCTAGACAGGAGGAGGAGGAGACTTAATAAGAGGACTGGGGAAATGTAAAAAAAAATCCATTTAAAGATCTAAAAAATCATGGCATGGGACTTGGGATGTAATGCAATGCATTAGCACGGGCGGCGAGTGAAGACGAAGAAGGAAGTGTAAATGCACAAATAAAAAGCTTCCCCTTCCCATATACACCATTAACATTATTCTCAGGCAATGAACCAAATGGAATGAGAAAGAGAGAAATGAAATGCTAGTACATGTAAGGTTTAATGTATACATATATGTATGTATAAAAGCAATAGCCTGTGGAGTGAAAATGATAGGCTTCCAACATCAGGAGGGTTCCTTTTAAAATATAAAAAAGTGCTAAAATATTGTTCGATGGAATCAAATCTCTCTTATATTGTAGGCTCATCCCCCTAACCTCCATGTGAAGCAATCTGCTGCATTAGTTTATACATAGTAATAGCATTCAATAATTTGGTGTATATAATGCCCAAATACTTCTACCGTACCGTTGCGTACCCGGAAAACCATTAGTGTGGGTATAACTCTTGTATTACGTATAAGGTGTAGCATTTAATTCCATAAGTAACATTTAAACTATTCGACAAAGAATCATGATATACTAGCAAATTACCCGGTCTTACGGTCCGGGAGGAATAGATGGAAATCCAACATAACGAATAAGGCAGGACGCAGGACGGAAGCGCAATTGTCTGAAAGAAGTTGAATTAGGCGCCGCTGGTACCTATAAACCCTTCCAAACCCAATCCGAGTGCAATCGTCTCAAGCAAATCGTCTTACGCGCCCCCGGCACCATTGGACCAGTACAAACCCGACCCGAGCTCTATTGTCCCAAAAAATTCGAAATAGGGGTCGCAGAAACGCTCGAAAGTATTTGGCTGTGATAGGGTACCAAACCGGGACCTGCCTCCATACTGCCGACCCCTCGCACACCCACGTTCCTCCGGCGCATGCGCATTATTTTAAGTCGTATACCCACACACCCACACCAACGATTTTATGTTTATAGAAGATGTAAGTTCGGAGCATATCTGCATTTTTATTTGTACTTGTTTACTCGAGTGTCGGCAGGGTTGAAGACATGGTGTTACATATTACAAGGTACTTGTACTTGGGATAAGCCCAATCGATAATGTTATGTTTCATGAGCCAATTTATAGCTCAGTATTTGGCCCAGTATGTACAATTGATACAGATAGCAACTAGCAATCTGAAAGGTGCCGGTGGGAAGCGATTACAGAGTCGAGCAACTCAATTCAAATTAAATACAAATATGCTATGGAAGTACTGCATGTGAAACTCCAGCGGCATATTTGGCTTTGTCGGCAGTCGGCTTTTGTGACAAAAGTCAAAGGTGTGTGTGACGATTTTGTTGGAGGTGGGCGGCTTTTCCATTCTTATTCATTCATTCCTTTAGTTGTAACCTGTTCTCATCCTCATAACAACTCTCTTCTGTTAACTGCAATAGCCCCACGTGTCCCTGCCCGTACAATACGGTTCCGTTCAAATATACGTATAAACATGCACCTTATCCCAAACGGAACCATCGCACATTGTTGAACTATTTTTGTAGATGTTTATTATAGTATTATTATGTGTTTGCATGAGGCTTGGTCATATAGACGTTAAATGATATGGAAGGACGTTACTTGAGAAAAATGATCGGAAACATCAAACTGTAAACCGATACAAGTAGGCGAATATGGCCCTGAGACTGTTAGAATCTGTGTCAATAATGGTGAGTAGTTTTATTGACTAGATGGATTGGTCCTGGATTTGGTGTTTGAAGAGCCCTATTTAGTATTGAGGGGAACTGTTACAAAGATGTCCAGGAAATATTTACTTAACACAAGGTTATCAAGGCCCTGGACTGTTTCCAATGATCTCACAATGAAAAGTCTCCGGCTTCATTTGCCAAGAACTTCTTCCGATTAGAGTGATTTGTTTTTATACTGTACTTCTTTACTTTATTTAATAATATTTTGTTTTAATATCGATTGGCATCGCTGAAAAAAAAACTTGAATCATTTTCCGTTCAAAAATTTCATTCGTAATTTTTCATTACGTAGGTACATTCTTTTTACGATTTTATCTGATTAATATTTATATTTGCAGAAGGAGTCCTCTTAACTTGAATTAGTATCAGTAACAATAACAACCCCGGACATTTCTCAAAATAGAAATGAGCTGTGGGCACTACTGGGCACATGCATTTTATAGGAAAGTACCATACAAAGAAATAAAACCAAATAAAGTAACCGCTCGCAATTAAACCTTATAAGTAGCTGTCTGATTTAGAAAGCAAATAATATAAATTATAATTTAAGTATTTAACCATACGATACATCGACGCTTTAAAAAAATATCGGAATTTCATTAACTTCATCTTTTAACATTTTCCCAACTATATAAGCTTTAAATAAATGTACATATATGTACTGATTAGTGATATAAACAGTCGACATTTGTTTGAGTGGAAAAGACTGCCAGTGGCTATTCCCTAGACCATTACCCTTCAGAAAATGTTCTTCCAAGCCTAAGCCTATATTTTACCGAATTGCGTTTGCATACGCCTAATTTGTTTTTTTTTTGGAAGATTGAGTCCATTAAACTTTGCGAAACGTGCCTCAATTACTGAGCATTCCAAATTCAGAAGCTCCATACAGCTTGAAAACTTGACAGGAAGTCGTATACGCCAGGGAGTAAAACGGGTCCGGACCAATTTTTTTAAATTGAAAATAACATGGGCTTGATTTGATGAAGTTTGAAATCCCGATTTAATGGGCACCAAACATCGGAAATACGTATGTATATGTAGGTTCGGATTCATCAAATATCGAGTTAAGTTAGGCCAGGTGTGTACGACCAAAATCAACTCTTCTTCCGTTTACTTTTATTCTGACATCCATTTTCTTAATGAATAATTAAATACAGGCCAATTGGCACGTGGTATGCACCCATTTGATTAGGAAAGATGAAGGAAGATTATTCCAAGAGTACGTATTTCCAAATGCCTACTGCTCTTTCGAATGGTAGACTAGTTAGTTACTAGGGATACATGTGGATATGACGGGCTGGGTTGCTGCGGGTTCTGAGAGTGTGAGATCCTCCTTCCCGTTGTCCCGTCATAGTCTCGTAGTGAGTGTAAGTTTGTAGTTGAGGTTCATGAATTGCTTGCGGTGAAGAAGGAGCCAGAGTGCTGGGAGGTGGAGCCTTAGCCAGAATTCGAGGGTTCGATTTTGGATCCAGCCTGCCGATACGCGGTAAGTCTGAGTTGGGTAGCCAACCTGCCATGCGTCTCGGCCTACCCTCTCCCACTTACAACGACTCCCGCCGTCTCTGCCCAACTCCCAACTGTAGGCCATGCCAACCTAACCCTAAATACTCTCCACTTACTCCACCCGTGTCCACCCAGTCGGTCACTCTCTCCACCCTTCAACCCGCTACTGCTGCCCTACGGACCGACCCGACTTGCCACCCTCACGGCCTAACTCCGTCAAGTGCCCCCTCCCTACCCTCCTCGCTCCCAATTCTCAACCAGACACGCTTAACGACAGTCAAAGGTTAGGACAGGAACTCAAGGAGCAGCGGAGCTAAGCGCGAGGCGGACATTGTCCGCAGGGAACCCGGTGAAAGTTACGGAATTCCAGATCCAGAAGTGAAAGTCCGGTCTGAACAAGTGTCATAAAAATTGAAGTGACACTCGGATATCCTGGAGTAAATAAACTATACTTCAACGGCAGGCAGGAACTCAACTCAGTAGTACCAGCTGGACACTGGGGATCTCAGTCCGGCGACACCACTCTTCATAGAAATGTATTTTCTAAATGTTCCCTACAGTTGATACCATGTACTCTTAATAAATGTTAATATAGCCATCTGCCCAGAGCCCAGTTTCGTGGTCCAAGAACAATAGTGACATCGGAGCGGTTCCACTGAACGCTCGTTTGAAAGAATTTAAGGCCCGTGGTTCTAAAAGCCATCAAGCTGTTGTTCGAGACGATCGTCAACATTTCTCCCTCGAAGGCCGACGACATGACGGACCAGCCGCAAAGTAAGACAAAGTTCAGACTCTAATTCGATCTCTCAGAGCCATGTTTTATTAATTAGAGTGTATGATGGCAATAATATGCAGGGAGGTGGCCATAAAGATTTGTGTAAAAGTTGGGAAGTTGGGATAAAAGGAAACTAGTGTAGGAAGTGGATAATTTTAAGGTTGCCTGATTTTCCCCTCTCCACAAATGTTCTCGCTGGGATGATTTTGGGTTCTCTGTTGTAAATCATGTTTACGGTCACAGTAGATGAGATGAAATGGATATTGTCTGAGGTTAATTGAACGGAAGAGTAACACGAGGAGTCAAGTTCATTATTGGGCTCCATGTTATGTATTGCTGGTACGCTGTTGGAAATTCATTAGTAAATACTAGCGACTTAAATTGAGATATAGCTAAAGATAATATAAAAATAACATCTAAGTACAGTACATCCAGACTTGGCTTGTGAGCTGTATAATGACATTCATAACCAAAGTTTCAATTTCCTAACTTTCCGGACTTTTATTTGGATACTCATAAGCGTATTTTTTGTTTGAGTAGGTTAGGAATTGAAATAGAAAATACTGTGATTCCATTTTGTTGGCCACGAAAAGTTTTCATTAGGAATTGAATTGGGAACCTTTGTTACCATTTATTCATCTAGACAGAAACTGAAGTATACCTATACGGAGGCTGGGAAATAATTTTGACATCAACACATTTGACCTCTTATATAGACGGTACTTTACTTAATACATCGACGCGACGCACGGCTAAGGTGCACTTAAGGCAGCATGAAAAGCAAAAATTAATGAATATGGGATATGAGATTCATTTGATTTTGATTATGGTAGCCAGGGAATTTTTCCAGTAGCGTTTACAATGTATAGCTATCGCATAATTATTTTTGAAACAATATTAATTCACCCAAAATGTATTTATAGTTCTATAATTACGGGTTTTATTACCAGTACCACTTTCGTAGTAACTGCAATTACCCTAGAGAACAATTTTAAATAGGACGTGTATGCCGAGCGCTTTCATATAGTATCTTATACAATATTGGGAGATTCAATAAAAACTTCATTTTACGATCAGTACTCAAAATATAAAATCGCGGACTCTATATAGTAAGTACATGCAACTCTAAATCCCCTCCCCCTACCAATATCTGTAATTCGTATAAACATTAGGGACCGTCCATAAAAGACGTCCGTTAAAAAAGGGAGGGTGGGGGTAGCAGAAGTCGGACAAAACCGGACAGGAGGTGTGTGAGGGGATATCCAGAAAACGGACGTCCAGAGGTATCCCACAAATTACGTTTTTCAAATACAAAATTTTGTATGATTATTCTAATGAATTATGATCTAATGAACCGACCATTTCTAAGTCACATTGAACAACATGATGGATCGTATGAAAACAATGCGAGACTTAGCATAGGTATAATAACCTAAAGCAGAGCAAAAATGAACAAGTATTATTTTAATCAAATCGATAACCAAAGTTTCAGCTAATTTGAATAAGTAAAATGAAAATTATAAATTAATCACATCCTAACGAATTTAATATCCCGAAATAATGAAAATGGATTCTGTAGATTCAGTGAACTAGCTTTCAGTCGTTCAAACTTTTTAGACATAACTCACGAGCTTTATCTTTATTCTAAATAGAAAAGTATGATAGACGTATTTTAAAATTTCGAAAGTTTTGAAGCTAACACAATTACAAAGAGCTAAAATCAAGTTAAAAACGTCATGGTGTGTTTACGTTTTATTTTATTTTAAAAAAACGTAAATATTTGTTTTAGGTGGGTCAACTTGTAAATTCGGACGTATTTGTATGGGAGAGGGTTGTAAAATTCGGTCAATAGGGAGGGAGGCAGTTCAAAAATAGTGTTTTTTCACGGACGTCTTTTATGGACGGTCCCTTAGAGAGTGGATATGGACTAATTCTGGATTTTAGTTTTGAGCTAATTTTCGCACCACACCATACTTTACTTACGGTTCAGTGCGCTATCGCGGCGTCCCATGACATATATATTATAACACAATACACACGATTTTATAACCTGTAAAATAATAGTTGCGATTGTTGACGACTCCCAATTTTTTGTTCCGCGTACATTTCCTGATTTTCTAGGAATTATACAGAACTACACATGTGGTGCAATCGCGGCTTGTACGGTACATAAGGTCACAATACACAATGTAGGAAGCGATAAGCGATACTCATTTTGAATCATTATACATCAATTATCATTTCCGATTCCATTACCTTTCCTATCGGTTTTCAATATTTTTCCCTGTATCCTGCGTAATTTAATTGTTTGAGCTGAAAGCGTTCTGTACTCAGCGGTCTGTTTTAAAGGGAATCAAATCTCCTGTCCCGAAAACAAAAACTTTTGACCACGAAAAATCTTATTTTGAACGAAGATAATCGATGTTTGTTTAGGTATGCATATTTATTATCGGATTCAAGACTGAAACAGAACCACGGCATTTTAATACAGTTATGTGTACAGGCACATGTAGTCAAGTCATATGTCGCCTTAATTGACTTTGTGAAAGTGAGCTTTACAGATTGAGACTCAAACATCAAGGAGCTGGTATCTTAGTTTAGTATTTATTTATTTATTTATTTATTTATTTATTTATTTATTGAGTCGGATGTCGGATCATTGAGGACGGAATTAACCCTTCGTCTGACGGCTGATTCGTGCTTGGTCATTTGGATGCGGATATGCATATACATACGTAGTATTCAAACTGAAAAGATGGAGATGGGATAAGGAAGTGTCCGCATTTAATTTTGGAAAGTTAGGGTTGTGCACAGAAAGGGATGGATAATGGCTCCATCTCCGTCCCTGATATTAAAAAAAAGGGAAATTCTGAATTTTAGGTTAAACTACTACAAAATGAGATATGAAGGTAGGAACGTAGGAAGGCGTAAAAGTATGGAACAATAATGGCGAGGCCGTCCGGCTGGAGAACGGCAGATTGACTGCTAACTCGCCAGTTGGACAAGAAGACATGTCAGTCAGAGAGAAACTGATGTTTAGGGACTTGTGACACACTAGATCTAGACTCTTGGTATACTTTTGATTTTGACTGACTGCCTGAGCCTTAGGAACTGGACTGCCTATATCTTATTTTCAAATTCCTCGTTTTGATGCTCATATTGATGGTTATAAAAGGTGAGCAATTAGCAGTGGGAGGGATGGTCAATTAGTCGTGTCTGGTGGTTCTATTTTATGGATCTCTGACTGAAGGAAGAAGCTGAAGGGCAGGGAACAGGATTAGCGTCCAGCCCAGACCTGGTCCATGTTCTTGAAGCCAGTTGAGAATCCAGGAGTTAGTTGTAAGTTGGAATAAGGGTCTCCTGTCTGCCAGTCATTAAGAGCTATTACATGGGACTTTCCCTCTCTGGGGCCTGATCCAGGGCCCAGATAAGGACCCGGTTCCCCGGCGACGACGACCATCGACCTGTCTACCCTCTTTCTCCAAACTTCCCTCAGCTCGCCCTACAAGTACTACATAATATAGTTGGGAAGCCAAGGGCTCGGCTCCTTGGGCTCACCAGAATAGGCAGAAAGTGTTGGGCCAGAATGGAGAACACACAGGAGACGGCGGGCCCAGGTTTCGGCGGAGGGCCAGATTAGGGCTCCAGCAGGAACTTCATTAGGAGGAAGATTAAGTGGGTGGTGTAAAGGAAAATAAACATCTTTAGCCGAAAAGACAACATGAGGAGAAGATGAGAAGGCGGGACGAACACTAAAATTGGAACGGTAGCAAGACCCCACCGGCCCAAATCACACTAGTAGAATAGAATCAGTCTATAGGATAACCGCGTGTCCAAAGTTTACGTAGATATCAGTGTCATAAATACTGGACAGACATCAATTATTCTGGGAGACATGCGTCAGGTCTAATGCTTGATAACTTCATATGCAGATTGAGGCAGAATTATTGTTTGCGGGAGTCAACTATTGAAGTGATATTTTGAATTATTCCCAAGTCTTTAGCACGTAATTCGGGAAGGAGTAGGAATGTGTGAATTCAAGCTGGAGCTTAGCCCAATGGGCGTTTGGTCATAAAACATTTATGGAGAAAAGTCGTGCGTTCGGATACAACGGCACACCTTTCCGAATAAATGAATAGGTGATGATGGTCATTCTCACTTCTAATGGGTTTGGCCGAGCTGAATTCACGAGCCAAGTAGTAGGGGAGGAGTGACCAAGTACAGCCTAATGGTCCTATTTCCTCCAAATACCCCACAATGTAAATTAAATATTTGTACAATTCGTGGTGCCTACTCAATGTGAATTAGGATTAGGACGTGCTAATTCATTGGCATACTCTTCGCCTCTGTGGTGGGACTAACATTTGGAACCTAAATCAATCACTCTGGTTTGCAGTAAAAATGGGCGGATTTATTAGTCACTTAAAAGAGTTCAGTGGACCATGTGACAGTAATTAAGAGGCTGTGATTTGAGAGTATACCTAATTCAACTTCAAGCTGTTTGTGTTGCTATTGTGTTCTGGAGCCAAGTCATGACAAAACCATCCCATCGATTGGTCTGATGGGTCTGATTCTGATTACTCCATTCCAACTTTCATCCCTCGATTCTCATTTATTGAGAGAAATGAGACAATCCTTTTTCTTGGGCCGAAGTAAAGAGGACAATGGGGACAGGCTATTAGTTGATGCTCCAGTTATTGCCAACTTTTATGGATTGCATATTGTATGGAGGGGTATGGGTCCACTTGGCAGGCCTTTTGTTCCGGAGCGTCTCAATCCTCTCAGCACTTCATGACTGATTTCCGCTGGTCCCATTGAGAAAGTGCACTGGCCCTCAGCCGTTATGATTACCAATGAATATCACGCATTACTTCCACCACGCTGATTCTACCCCCCTTCCCAGCCACAGCCATGTACTCTGTTGTAGCCTTCTCCAGACTGACACAGTATTCATGGCCCGGGATCATTCTTCATCATAATCCCAAAAATTAGGAGCTTAGTCTCGGCCTGGATTCTGGTGCACGGAGGTTTAGAATAACAGTAGGCGAGAGACCCCGTATTGAGTACTTATAATGAGAGAAATTCAATCAATTAGGTCTGATTTCGGCTCAACTGAGCTGGATTAGAAGCCTCATTCTCATTCGGAGCAGGTTAAACATATGGCGTGCTTTAGGAGAAAAGAAGGGAAGAGATTAGAAAAAAAAACTAGAAGACCAATTAATGCAATACCTTTTTATTATCACAGTCACGATCCGGTTCCAAAGTACCTAATCAGGCGTTATGATGTTAAAGTGCACGGGAGCCAGGGATCAAGATAATATAATTATATTGTTTGCAAACAACATCCGAATCTGAGTCTTAATTTCCGCAATAAACAATAGATCCCTACTATGTATCTGACTGTAGTTAAACGGTCAAGAATAACGTATTAAGACTCTTTATGGATGTTGCAGAGAAGCGGCGGCTGAGTCTGTGTGTCGGATGTGGGTCCCAAATACATGACCAATACATCCTGAGAGTGGCGCCCGACCTGGAGTGGCATGCCGCCTGCCTTAAATGCGTTGAGTGTCATCAGTTCCTCGACGAGAACTGTACGTGTTTCGTCCGTGATGGCAAGACCTATTGTAAGCGAGATTACGTTCGGTAAGTCTGGGAACTGAGGGTTGGGCCTTGGGGGTGTGCCTAGGTAGGAAGCGGTCCTAATTCGGCCTCCTTATTCTAATTCCAGGTTATTTGGTACAAAGTGTGACAAGTGCGGTTTACAGTTTAGTAAGAACGACTTCGTGATGCGGGCGAGGAGCAAGATTTATCACATGGAGTGTTTCCGCTGCGTTGCGTGCGAGCGGCAGTTGGTGCCTGGTGACGAGTTCGCACTTCGTGAGGATGGACTCTTTTGTAAAGACGACCACGAAGTCCTCGACAAGGCCGTGAACGGGGAGAACAATATGGCCACTACGCCCGCCGTCACTCCTATTCATCACGAAGCCTCCAATTCCGGTCAGTCACTATACCTAGCCCATTGTCTTCCGCCTTTTTTACCAGCCCTCTATCCGCTTTCCCTTCCAGTCAATCCATTACTTGCAGGTTATAGCTGATTCGGACCCCCCCCCCCCCTCCGCCCCCCAAAAAAAAAAAAATTATCCCTGCTTTCCTCCACCCTTCGCTCTTTCTCTCATAGTATGTAC
This sequence comes from Hypogastrura burkilli, assembly GCA_034696285.1. Taxonomy (NCBI): domain Eukaryota; kingdom Metazoa; phylum Arthropoda; class Collembola; order Poduromorpha; family Hypogastruridae; genus Hypogastrura; species Hypogastrura burkilli. The sequence goes on from JAQFZY010001103.1 coordinate 17,941, forward strand.
TATCCAGCTATAGGTTCCAGATCAATGTTTTCCTCCTCATTTAGCAAAGTGCAGGGACAGGTAGGACGGCATTGGGAAGAGCTTATAGTGTACTGGCCTCAGGCCAGACGGGATTTTATCCCTTCTTATT
>JAQFZY010001104.1:0-18065 GCA_034696285.1 Hypogastrura burkilli
TGGTTATATACCAAAGACCAAAAGTCATAACCAAAAATCCAGCCGTCATCCCCTAGGTATAATAACTTAGAATTCGTTGTGAAAATTTCAGAGCGCTAGCTAAATTCCATAATATAGATACAGTGTCCGAAATTTTCCCCATGCCCTTACACACGTTTCTCTCTACCCTATAACATCTCCTTAAGGTGGCTAAATATAGTTCATCGAAAACTAAGTCTCACCCCATTCCATCATGGACAGGATCCTCTGGCCTTTGAGCTTCAGCTGAAATCGGATCTTAAAATTACTGTAGGATGCGTCTTCGGATTCTCGTATTATTTTAGTAAAATTCGTATTCAAATAGGTATGTATACGATATACGATATAACCAATATCTTAATTTCAAAATTTAAAGAAAATTCTGTATAAGTACAGCAGCTTAGAGCATAATACTAGCGTACGTAAAAGCCAGACATCTGGTTCTGGTGGCTCCCGGACGTGTCCTTGCGTCTCCCGGCCTGTTTCTTATTCCCGAATCCGAATCCTGCATAATATAAATAAGGCAGCATGCATGGTGGCCAAAACTGTCATCCGCCTTCCCAGACTGACACAAGCCTCCCTTAGGCTTGAGGTTTTGGTTTTGGTCCAAAAAGTAGTAGAATGGTTCATGATTGAGGCCTAAGTCTAATTGTAGTATAATTTTTGGTAAATGACGAGAGCATATTCCTGTAGTTTGGCTCTTTTGTGGGTCTCAGCAGGAGCTACGCTGCTGAGTTGCGGCTTGTCAAACGCCAGGACCGGGGGACGAAGACGCAGCTTGCCATAGGCCTATGACTACTATGAGTCTCCTGATGCCCGTCTTTTCTCCAGAGCCTTGTCTGAACCATTCTTTGTCTTCCTCCGCCGGCCTAATCATTTAGCAGCCAGCCAGTAGTATACTGAGTAATGGAGACGGAACCGTGGAGAGCAAAAGGGCTCCGAACCGTCCAAAACTTCATCCCGCAAAATTATTGACTTACACTTAAACCCTACAAGGTTTCACTTCTAGTGGCCAAAGATCAAACCTGATAGGTATACGCGAAGTGCGAACTGAGGCCTGTCCGTGAAGGTCATATTCAAGTTTTCTGTGTAGAACTGGGGATAATTGTGCAAGCTGATAGACGAGAGGTATTCTTTTGTCTCAGAATCCATAGAAGATGGATGAACGCTTCAAAAAATTGGAATCGGGAAATCATTCTGTGATGGCAGATTTCGATAATCAGTGGTAAGAAATCAGAAACTCTCATTTGGGTAAAATACATGTCATTTGAAAATATCGCATTTTAAACACGTATTTCAAATACATTTTTATTGGCAACTATATATTTTATTTTGTATTTTTGACGCGGTAAGTATTTTGTATTTTGAAGGAGTAATTGGTTGAAAATACTTGTGAAAAATTGGTGCAAAATGCGTCTATTTTGGGTGGATTGATAAGTTTGTACAACTTTGCTCAAAACACCTTCACAGTATTGGATACCCCTTTGTCTTTGGATACCTTTGTCAGGTTTTCAAACAGCATAGTGCATCTAATATGGAACATTAAAGGGAATGTCGTATTTGTATTTTACTTGTATTTTAAATACAGTATTTTGTATTTAGTATTTTACGGTGTTGCGTATTTTGTATTTTATTTTAGACTGTTTGATTGGCCTAAAATGCATCTATTTTTAAAATACATACATTTGAATGTATTTTGCCCCACTATGAAAACTATGGGAAAATAACTCAAGTAACAGGTTCTGGAGCAGAGATTTGCGAATGTTACAACGAGCTTTCCCTTTTGTCGAAATTCGTGTAGTACTTATAGTCACAAATCATGATTCATGTCAAATGCCAATTTACACATACATCGAATAATACTTACTATCATATTTAAGTACATTATACCTACTAGGAGTGATTAGTCTTGGCAACTTATTATTTGCTTGTAATTATTTGAAGCTAAAAGACTGAGCTAGTACTGCATACACAAAACTCTAAAGCTTTAAAAACTAACCAAACTTATCTCCATCTAGCATTTTAAAAACTTTGAGAACAGCTATCTAAATAATTTGATTTACGAGCATCAGCTAGTCAGTATTAATTTGGCGCTATCCGTGAGCTACATATGTATAAAAGGCTATCATTTAAGACTACCAAATGTAAATCTCAAATTAACCAAAAAATAACTAACTTGCTTTCGTGGAATTTTTTCCCAGCTCTGTTTGACAGAAAAGTTCGGTTAGAGTTTACTGGTATCCGTTTGGTGAGGCCGAGGGCCGAGTGCAATAACTACAGCCGAATGTTAAAACCTAACCTAACCTCAATTAATCAAATTAGTAATGGGCAAAATCCTCGGTGGAAAAAGATAAAATTTTTGCTTTAATTTTGCTCAAAGTAAATTGCCGTTGACCTAGTTATTGTCTCAGGGAAAGGTAGGAATATCTACGGTGGGATTAATAATAAGTCCTTATTAAAGGTGCATACGAATCTTTGGAGAAATATTAACACATCCCCGTTTTAATGCTAAACGTACCCCCTTTTCGTTGAAAGCTGGAATTGCTAACTTTGGGCCTGGGAAATCTCTAATTCCGTTAACGTAGCCTCTGCAGAGAGAGTCTTTTCTGTATATGTATAAATATTATGTATATCAGTAATTCACAAATGGACGTTAATCTTCGCAGGTGCCTTCCTTCATCTTCTTAGGTAGGCACAGGTGCAGTATTATGAACTGAGGTTGAGTACATCCAACATATATTTCGGCATAGAATACCTATGTTAAGCGATTGGAGGAACTATTTCATTTAAAAGAGGAAAGCTAAAAAACATGTCCAGACACAATGTTAGCAATTCCAGCTGTCAACGAAAAGGGGGTACGTTTAGCATTAAAAGGGGGATGTGTTAAATGGTAGCCATAATCTTTTAGTCAATAACCTTATTCCAGACTCATCCGTTAATGTTAATGGCTAATGATAATGACTATTAATTGGTTTCCTATAATGGTGCTCTCTTTGTTCGAGATCCTTATCCTTAAGAATAAGTTCTCCGCCGCTCACGAACCGAGACACATTGATGGGTTTGTTGGCATTTATTGCCCATTAACGTTGAGGCTCAATTGTCCTGAACTGACTTGAGTCCAGGAAGGTGGCAGCAGATCCGTGGTCCAACGGAATGGATATACATATGTATACTTTAGCTTCCGAAGGCATATTCTAGTTATATCTTATGTATTTATGTTTATGATATCAGACATCGAGTCGTAAATCTCCACACATATGCATGCATCCACCTCGTCGTTTGTAGGAGTATCCTTATTACGTAACGGAGCTGCTTTATGATTTTCACGTTTTTGTCCGTCTGTCCGAGACGCCTCCGTAACTGAGGAACTTCTACACCTATTGAAAAACTGCTTTCACAAATCAGTACTTTTTGCCTCATATTAATTTCATATCCAGTTTGACCTCTGGCGACCGCCTTCCGGGTCAACTCTAAGATAAATTCATATTTTATACGGAATTAATTTTCAAGTGTAACCTGTTTTATACGGTTGCCCCGAAGCAGGGCTGGACGCTGGTTCGGCACTGTTTCGGCCTCCCCGCATTCACGCCGAAGGATCGGCCGAAACTCTGGTCGAAGCCGACAAAGTAAAAAAATCGCAGAATCTTTAAAAACTATTCATTTTTGTCACACTTATGTCATACAAGAACAAAGCTAGTCCCCGTTGTAACGATGCGGCGAAGTAAACTTTCAACTTTAACACTATCTCCCCGTTACATGTGTAATTAAAATAAATTTTTGTGCCTGGAGTATGGGAAGAGCGATAATTATAAAATATTTCACATGAAATATGGACATTTTATCCTCAAAATCAATTTATATCTAGTGCCTGAGCTCGGGTCAAAGGAAGGACTCGAGCCCTTTTAGGCCATATGTAGACCCGGCCTTGCACATATACATACATACATACCTAATATACATACATACATACCTAATATACATACATATGTACTACCTATACTTAACTTACTAAATAACAATCAGCGAATAGCAAGTGTGTAGGTATAAATCTGAGTACATACTCCATAATAGTAGCACTGTAGCACACAGAACAGAACTACAAACTGAATTTTCGTACTCTTCTTGTACAGAACACCAAAGACAAGCCTATTATATAAGAGGATTACTAAATCGCCTAACATAAATAGTACGAAGTTATGTTATGGAACTAATACATAAGTACCTGGCTTTATTTTTCAGAGAAAAGTGATTTGAAAAAAATGCATTTGTAGAAAAAGCAGGCTACCCTGAGCTTAAGTCAGAACCAGATATAGAAAGGAAGAAACAAGTTTCACAAATCCAGGGTTAATTTTTGCGTCCGTGAAGGTCCTCCGATTAAATCAATGCTGTAAGAAAATGAAGACATGAAAATTATCACCGAGGACCTGCACCTGGGACGGGCAGCGAAAATTAGTCTTCGGTTGTTTGATTCTTGTTTTTATCTTTCAACTGCACTTTTAAGTTCAGGGTAGTCTGCTTTTTCTAAAAGCATTTTTTATACGTGAATTAATTTATTAATTTTGTTATACTTAAACTTAACTTAAACTGGAGGACCTTCACGGAAGCGCAAATTAAGCCTGGATTTGTGAAACTTGTTTCTTCCTTTCTATCTAGTTCTGACTTAAGCTCAGGGTAGCCTGCTTTTTCTAAATGCATTTTTTATTTAAAATTTTTTGACAGTCATTATTTTTAAACACAGACTATCGAGTCTAATTTTCTAAATGTGCAACTAGACTGATAGCTTGCGTTTTACTGCACTACTGGTAATTTGGCTTGTCATTCTTATTGTCTGTATGTGGTTGATATAACACACAGTGCAGCGTAGGAGTGGCTCTGATTCGTATCAATCTATCACATACCATTTTGTTTACAAGTGGAATTGGTAGACATGAATTAAGACAATCACAGTTGTTACGGGTAACACCGAACGCCGATGAACTACCCTTGATACTGGAATTGAGGGTTCCCTATGTAAACGTGTGTTAGGAAATAGGCTCCAGTCGGGTGACTAAAAGGCCTTATATCTCAGGACCCCTTTGACCTACGGAGGTCAAATTAAATTTGTTTTAAAGGAATTTGTATGCTCTGCAACAATTTTAGTATCCGAAAGCCCTAAGAGTATGGGAAGTGGGCTAAATCAACACCTAGAAGTAGTTTTTGGGGATTTTGTGCCACTAGGAATAAAAAAAAACGACGCTTTGAGTTGAATTTACCAATTTTTATGCGTCCTTAATTTTTGCGTTCATTGAGCCGTTTTGTCGCAAAGTGCTCTTCAGACATTTGGAGGGGGCACCAAATGCATACCCTACGGGACTTAACTTTTTCCGCAAATAAATACGGATACTCCATTCTCTGTTGTCAATGAGGCAAAATTTAAGTCCGGCTCAGGGAATAAAAATGGAGTTAGGTTTTCAAAAAATGCGAATGATTGATTTGATATAGCAACCATACATAAATACTCAAGTTGCCAAAAAGTATGAACCTGGAGTACACCCTTCGCCTACTATAGAGCGTCGTACGTTTCGGTTACTGGATGAACCGGACTCGGACCCAGACCCGGACCCGAAAATTCGGGTCCAGTAGAAGTCCGGACCCGAACCGGACCCGTTGACTCCAGTTCGGTTAGCCGGTCCGACCCGGACCCGTCAATTTCTTATTTCTAAAGAACCGGATCCAGACCCGAACCGGACTCGGACCCGGACCCGACCCGACGGGTCCGGGGCCGGGTTTAAAAAGAATTATTATGACGGTGAATGAATTAGCGCACATGCTACGTAACGTAAACATAAAAACCAGATATCAGAGTATATTATTGTGAGCACGTGTTGTTTAAATTATAATCATCAGAAACGGTTTTAAGGCTAACTTTTAACAATGTTTTGTAGATTTCTGGAAGGTGCTACAGCCAAATTCGCCACTTTTTTTTTTTACTCAATGTATATAAGCAGTAGATGCTATATTAAGCATGATGTTTATTATAACAATTTCTAAAAGGACCCGCGTCCCACGTGTCCGGTTCGTGATTGAACCGGACCCGTAGTCCCGGTTCAGCAGGTTGAACCGGACTCGGATGGGTCCGGACCCGTCTTAAACGGGTCCGGTTTCTACAATGAGCCCGGACCCGGACCCATCCGTTACGGGTCCGGAAAATCGTGAACTGAACCGGACCTGGACTCGGAACCGGACCCGAACCAACGGGTCCGGACCCGGACCAGTTCGGAGCTCTAGCATACTACGTGTGTATTTAAATAAAATCTTATCCTTGCTCATATCTGCATACATACATACTGTACATGAGTCCTATGCCTATACAAATCTGTCTTCTCTTACAATATGTATACTGATAGAGATCTCACATCTAAATATAGCTCCTCGTTTATGTATCTCCGAACATTGGAGTTGAGGGAATCCAACCTAGTCAAATGAAACAAAATCATGTTAAAAATAAGTCCAAATATAAATATGAGAAATACAAAAGTGTCAACAAATTCCTTAAGAATTTTTAGAAAAGTCAGAAGCCGAATATCTGCTGCTAGGGGCCATGTTTTTGGCCCATAAATACAGTCTCCTTGACACTAATAATCCCATATTCGAACTTGGTCTTTTTGTGTCAGCGATTTGGTGGGCATTGGTTAAGAAAGTCAACCAGAATCCATCGGATAAAGCAAACCTTGGATTAATTTTATAATAGTTAGATGAAAATGATTCTATCATCAAAATTATTCAATCATTCATTCATTCCTTCATTCATAGCTAGGTGAAAATTTCAAGCAGGTACCTAAGTAGTTCTATCGAGCTTTGATTAAGTGCAGTATGTTAAGGTGTAATTTGTAAAAAGTCATTTCTGTTGCATTATAATTTAGGTTCGGTTTGGACTACCATTTCGAATTTCTTCTACAGAATCTGAGCATTCTGCGGTAGAGAGCCTGTTTGTCCGTTCTTAACAAGAATATCTTCCAAAAAATATTTTTTAAAGAAACACATTTTGATTTTGGTTTCAAAATTGACTGTCGTACACAATTGAAGTGTATCCTGGAATAAGCGCATGGGGAGCCAATACGAAACGAACCCAAGAAGAGCCGAAAAATAAAATTAACTTTTTGGCACAGATTTTGTCCACACGTTGTTGTCTTGTTTGGTCCACGCGTTGCTCATCTTGTCAGCTACTTTTTTCTTCGAAACTCTAAATCTCATCTACTACTTCGACTCTCTGCTTCTTTTTGAACATTATATAACATTCTACTTAGGATAGGCCTTAAGCCTGGCACGGCTTTCAAACATGTAACTAAAGCAAGTACTACACTAGATGAGTTCTATGTATAATGTACCCCTATAGGTATAGGATGGATAAGATCGAGGGTGGAATTAAGTAGCGGAGCCAAGCTAACTTCCCTGAAATCAAGTAGCACTTGACTCCATTTCACTTTCTCAATCTCATCCGACGACATGGTACCCAGACCCAGTGCATCTCTCCAACTCTCCAATCTCAATTACTAAAACGTTAGTTTGAAAAAGTAGGCCGGAGACCAGGCGTCTTCAGCCCGGTTCTCCCGGATAGTGATTGTATCGTATACGTAACCTTCTTCAAGACGGAAGTCGAGTGACATGTTTATTAGTCCTCTGCCCGGTTATGGGTCAGGCGGGGTCCCAGGCGTTAACTGAGTGGAACCAAGCCTGGACTCCCAAAAAATTGAAAATATCTCAAAATGTTTGGATTCCTCTTCAAGCGAGTCAGTGGGAAGAGTGGGAGCGAGGTGCCGAAGGATAAGGAGGTTGGGAAGAAGGGCTCCGTACCCGTGCCGGTATGTCCCATTCCGCCGCAACCCGCCGAGTCTCCTAGCAACGGCGGGAACAGTGGTAGTTCCAGTTCAAACTCCTCCTACGTCACGCTCCCAGCAATAGCAGTTAAGAGTGAGGAGGGCTACCGGAGTGAGTGGGAGGGGCTGAGTGGGAGCTGCCCCTGGATTGGTGGGATTGTGGGTCAGAGGTTACAGGCACCGTCATCGGCCTCTGATACCAACTTATACGTTGGGGACAGCCTGGTTGACCTCACGGATGACATTGATTTCATTGATGAACCCGAACAGGAGCTCGAGTCTGATAGTGGTTTCTGTGATAAGAAAAATGGAGGAGGGTTTCAGCCTAGGAGTAGGGAGGATAAGGAGATTCACTGCCAGCTTCTTTCAGAGTAAATTATTTAGACATGACTTCCTAACAATCGTTGGCTTACTCAAAGCATTGTGATAACTTATACGTAAAAAAAAGTTTTCATTTTCCTGACTTCAGGATAAATTGTTTTTTATTCCGAATATGATTTCTTTGGGGCAATAGTGCTCGGATCAGTTTTGTATTGTCCGAGTGGTACCTACGGAAAAGCCTAATTGTTTGAGACAATAGTGCTTGGTTGGGTTTGCATGGGCCCAGCTCCAAATCGGGTTCATACGGTAATACATAATGCACGAATATTAAATGCGTTGAAGCTTTTTCTAAATACAATATACGAATAGTTTTGTTTTTAGCAGTCATAACCTAACCCAATATCGCTCCATAAACGACGTCGCCAAAAAAGCGAAGTATGGTCACCTTAACAATAATTTGCTCAACCAAATCATATCATATTGCAGTTTCTGTCCGTCCGCATGTCTGTCTGTCTTTTGAAACGGGATAACTATTTTAAATACTAAATGCTACCAAGTTGTATATTCACCAGCATACTGGTAAGGTTTAAAGCTACAATTTTATCCACGACCGCTGTGTGCCATGTCACAGTTGACCGCTTCCGCTTCAATAAAACCACTAGTGTCGATGAAACACAAAGTCGAAGCATTTTACTCAAATCAGCGAGTAGCACATCCAAATCCTCTGTGCGATCAGTAAACAATTTTAAAACAGCACCCTATCACGGGTGACCGCTTTCACAGGAATAAAGTCACTGGCGGTTAATGAAAGTCAACGTCAACTAAATAGGACCTTGTATGGAGTAATGAGGAAGTGGATATGCAGGTAAAGGATAGCAAAGATTTGGCTATGTCAGCAAGTATTCCCGCTTTTAAGAACGGTTATCCTGTTAGTTGCATAATAAACTTCAATACTAACTCAGTTTTGGCTTTGAATTAGACCGAAAAATATTCGTAATCATAATCATGTGCCACAATTTCTTATTAATTTCATTAACTATTAAATGCAACGTCGAAAAGGATGTCACCTTCACCCCCCGTGTCGTCGCTTTCCGTCGCATTTGCTCGGCAAATGCCCCCACCCTCCCTTTTTTGGAGACTTCGCTTATGGACGGACCCTAACCTAGTTAATCTCAATAATCTAACAGTAAACCAAATATTGCCCTAGTTAGCGAAAGTTTGCCAACTTGCATTTACATTCTCCAGCCAAATTATATATATAATTGTTCTATGTACGGTTATATACAATATATATATACTAGCAAGAAGCCCGTTCTACGAACGGGGATTTAGCCGACGTCATATCCTTACTTCCATCCATTATTACAGAGCAGTCTGCATTTTATTTCAAACTTTCCTTTGTTGATTTCCTATTTCCGTGATTTATACCCATTAAGTTGTTTTCTTTATAACATCCGTCAGTATATTTATATATAGTTCAAAGCGCTTATTCTTCATTCTCAACTTTCCGTTTAAATACGCTTAAAAGTGACCACCTTTTTTTTAAACACTAATTCTGTAATTACGTTTTTCTACCCGTTTCTAACCGAATTTCATATCCAACACAGACTCCATTATTTTCCTTTCTACCCGTTTCTATCTTGATTTCCTATGCAACACAGACCACATTCTTCCTTTCTACCCGTTTCAACCTAAATTTCCTATACTACACAGACCCCATTCTTCTTTCTATCCATTTCTACCCTAAATATACTATCCAACACAGACACAGTTCTTATTCTTTCCACTCGTGTCTACATTAATTTCCTATACAACACATAACCCATTCTTCTTCTTTCTAGCCGTTTCTACCTAAATTTCCTATCCAAAACAGAGCAAGTTCTTCTTTCTACCCGTTTCTGCCTTAATTTCCTATACAACACAGACCACATTCTTCTATCCGTTTCTACCCAAATTTCCTATCCAACACAGACACAGTTCCTATTCTTTCCACCCGTGTCTACATTAATTTCCTACACAACACATAACCCATTCTTCTTCTTTCTATCCGTTTCTACCTAACTTTGCTATCCAAAACAGAGCAAGTTCTTCTTTCTATCCGTTTCTACCCAAATTTCCTATCCAACACAGACCCAGTTCCTCTTTGTTCTACCCGTTTCTACATTAATTTCCTATACAACACAAACCCGCTCTTCTCCTTTCTACAAGTTTATACCTAAATTTCCTATCCAACACAGACCCAGTTCCTCTTCTTTCTACCCGTTTCTACCTAAATTTCCTGTCCAACACAAACCCGCTCTTCTCCTTTGTACCTGTTTCTACCTAAATTTCCTATCCAACACAGACCAAGTTCCTCTTCTTTCTAAACGTTTCTACAATAATTTCCTATACAACGCATACCCCATTCTTCTTTTTTCTATCCGTTTCTACTTAAATTTCCAATCCAACACAAAGCAAGTTCTTCTTTCTACCCGTTTCTACATTTATTTCCTATACAACACAGACCACATTCTTCTGCCTTCTACCCGTTTCTACCTTTATTTACCTATACAACTCACATACCATATTCTTCTTCTTTCTACCCGTTTCTACCTAAATTTCCTGTGCAACACAAACCCGCTCTTCTCCTTTCCACCCGTTTCTACGTTGATTTCCTATCCTATCTAAAGCCCCTATTCTTAGGGGATTTGTTGCAGCGATAGCGGTCACCTTTGATATGCCGCATCGGTTTAACATTAATGTCCATATTGTTCAAAACATTTTGATGTGATACACGACATATTTACTTGAAATTTTCAAAACGCTTCGACGTTGCGCTTCATTGACGCTTAGGGCTTTTGCTGCACCTGTAGCGGTCATCTGTGACATGCCACATAGTTTTATCATTAATTTCCTTATTGTTTAAAGCATTTTGATGCGGTACTCGACATACTTTAAATTTTCAAGACGCTTCGCCCTTGCGCTTCATTGACGCTTAGCGATTTTGTTGCAGCGGTAGCGGTCACCTGTGACATATCACATAGCTTTAACATTAATGTCCATATTGTTCAAAACATTTTGATGAGCCACTCAGCATACTAAAACTTTTCAAAACGCTTCGACGTTGCGCTTCATTGACGCTTAGCGCTTTTGTTGCAGCGGTAGCGGACACCTGTGACATGTCACATAGCTGTAACATTAATGTCCTTATTGCTTAAAGCATTTTGACGTGCTACTTTGACATACTTTAGATTTTTGAGACGCTTCGACATTGTACTTAATTGACGCTTAGCGCTTTTTTTGCAGGTTAGCGGAGTCAACTGTAGCTTTAAACCTTATCAGTAAGCTGGTGAAGATTTTAAGCTGGCATACAAATTTGTAGCATTAGTATTTAATACAGTTAATCCGTTCCAAACGGACGGACGGACGGAAACTGCAAAATATATATATGACATTTATTTATTTGTACCTACCTGTGTATGTATGCAAACATTCTTGTCAACAGTTGGCAACGCCCGGAAACCGTTGTAGTCAGGACACCTCACTAATTGGTACTTCACCCGTTTTCCGTTTTTCGTTGTTCAAACTCAACTGAAATGTGGCTGCTGTTGCAGTTTGTACTCAATATACATACTTTCGTCAATCCTCCTGACCTTGACACTTACGTGTACGTGTGTGGTAGAGAATACATTCAAACCGAAGAACCTTTGCCTCATTTGCGGCTTGCTGTTACTACTAAAATGTACCGTCATTGCGCGTCGCGGGGATTTTACCTTACACTGCACACGCGCATACCATGTATCTTATAGTATGTATGGCAACAAAATTGGCAAAGTTCTTAGCTTTCTTTACCTTCTCTTATGGTTACTCTAATACGATTGTTGGTCATTTTTGTCATTGCCGACGAAAGTGGAAATGCCCAATGCCCAATTGACTTTCTGGTGACACTCTTTACTCTGTCAAAAGCAAACTTCCACACTTTTTTCTCCAAGCATTTAAGCTCGCGCACTTTCCCCCAAAACTGAAATATGTCGTCCGGACATGATTTCAATTACTTGATTTGTTGCTTTGGTTAATAGTAGTACGGATTATTTTGTCACATATTTCTCTGGCGGTTTTCACAGATGAGAGACGGCCCTCCGAGTTTCGTATAAAACATCGGATTTAAATTATTGATTTAAATCATGCCAACCCTGATTAATTTGTAGGCGCACGGTGTTCTAAATTGTCTAACTATTATAAAATTACAGCCGATTTCGCACCATCCGCAACCTACAGGTCGCATTTCTCAACGTACGCTCACAAAAATCATCCTGCAAAAAGTTATGACCAATACAAAGACCAAGTGTGAATATGGGATTTTAAGGTTCAAGGGGTCATCCCTTAAAAAATAAAAAACATGGCTCCTAGGAACGGATTTTTTTCAGTTTTGTTGACATCTTACAAAAATCATTTAGGAAATTGTTTGCACTTTTCCTTCCTCCATGGTCCATCGCAACCCACCAGAATACACAAATCCCAGCACCAGGGCACTAATTACAACTCAGGCTCACTTCTGTCGGGTCATACGCCACAAAAGTAACTTCTTCAAACATGACTTAACCCAGTCACTAAGCTTAATTATTACCTAGAATAATCACCTTACTAATTATGTAATTATATGTAAGTATACCGTATCACAACCACAAGGTATTCACTTTGCTACGCCGGTATCCCAAAAATATACCGTTGTCACTACTTATACCACCCTGAGAGTCTTAGCTTAGGGATTAGCTAAGCTTTCCTTTGAGTGGTTAGTCCCTCGAGTGAGCAATTTTAAACGTTTAATACCTAACTCTCTTAAATAATAACATCATTTGTCTAGTGAAGCACAAGAAATTGACAGGCTTAGACGGTTGTAGTGTCGTTAACCATGGTAGAGTTCGTGTCACGAATATTGCCGTTTACAAACGCATACAGATTTTGCGCTATAATAATTTTAACATGTCATGCGTCTCGGTTTACTACGACTACGCAGTCAACACACCACTACTACCAGAAACCGGTCAAACACTTCCTCACCTTAAATGAGCGTAAGATAAAGGTCCTTTAGAATAAGGATAAAGAAGAATCTCCAAAAAATTTAATTACTACTGTTTCCTAATTTCATAATATATGTACATGTTTTCAGGGATAATTTATCATCTTATTTCGCCCCTAATCATCTTCCATTACATGTAATACTAGAATGAGTTAATACGTTCTAATATTAAATCCGGTATTTGCACTAATTCGTTCCAAGCGGCGGCGTCGCGTGCGCAAGTATAAGACACGAGCCGAAGGCGAGGTCGTTACTTGTATACTTCTAATTTGACTAGCCAACAAGCCCGCCCTAACGCGGAATCAGCAACTAATTTTCTACACATTTCTAGAGTACATGTGCCATCATACCACCATTCAATATCTTTATGGCTCATGTACTCTAGAAATGTGTAGAATTAGTTGCTGACTCCGCGTTAGGGCGGGCTTGTTGGCTAGTAGCTCTATATGTATAAATACTAACTTTTTACTATTACCTACTTGACAGATTCATTTTCCATAAGTAAAATTTACAGAATTCATTTTAAAACAAGTCTTCCTGCAGTTTTGACATAGCCCTATAAATGAGAAATAATTAAAGAAAGTTACCACCTGAGTTTCGATCAGATCCTATTATATTAACCCAGATTAGCCTCGATTATCATTTGGGCTCAAATTTAATGAAAATGTAAGTGCATTTTAAAATAAGTACATGTCTTGATCGTATCACAGAAAATTGTAAAAGTCTTAGTAACTGATATCGTAGTAACCTGATTAACTTTACAAGATACTTTATACAATAGTCTACATTAATGTGGATAATAAATTTAAAATGTTTGTGTTTGAAGCAATTTGAGCAAATTCATATACAAATCCATGCTGTATAATATAGTATGACCATTGACCATGCATAAAAGGCTTGGTTATACCGAGCCACAGCAGCAGCACGCGGCACGCTCCAGCCGAATTCTCTGCCGCACAAACAACACTGCCGCACTACTGGTTACACCGAGCTTAGAGCGACCGTCTGCAATTTTAGGCGGCTTTTGGTATAACATGCCTTCGGCCACGTACTGCAGCAAAATATTTGTTTCATTTTATGACTATTCAATATAGAAACCAGAAAATGTAAGACAATATCTCTAATCCTAAATTAAAGCAAAAAGCAGCTTCACACCTTCCACTTTGAACTACAAACAGATACCAATTTTATGGATACGGTTAGTAATCAAATCAAATTAAAGAAAGCTCAGTAATCGTTTACATGCCTGGTCATATTTCCTTACGTAAAAGCTTAAGAGTCGATAAGGTTACCATGGCGTCCACTCACGCAAAAATATCACAGCTGAATCACTCATGAAATAGTAATGTGTGAAGTGGCTACGAGCGAAAATACGAAAGTTGAAATAATGCGGGTTGAATGTACAAGGGATGCCAACGTTTCGTTTCGTTTCTGAGTGGAAACGGAAACGAAATGGAAATGCGTAGAAACTGAAACGGTCCCGCAAATAGGAAACTGAAATGAAACGGGAACGAAACGGAAACGCGTTTTTAAAATTTTTGCTAGGAGAAAGGCAATGCCAAACAAAAATAAAATTTTAAATATTTTACTAACCTAATGTGTAATATAAAATGTTTTTTCTGTTCTAATGCAAATCTAGTGCAAATGAATTTTAATAACACATATGCATATAACCGCAAATGAATATATTTGAGAATTACAGGCAATTATTATACTACGGACTCGTGATCCGTATCCCCTAACGGTCATTTTGATGTGCCGCATGCTGGTTTATTGTGATATACCCCGGTGACCTGTTCGAGGTTTACCCCTAACACATTACCCCTAAAGGTGAATATCGAAAAAATCGTTCCTAGAGTATGACCCTGCATGGTTTGGGCCATCCGAATCCGATCCTAGCTCATGTTGACCTCGATCGAACTTCGCGGTTCACCCGGGGCCATGCGGTCACCGATAGGATGAAAAATTGGTATGTCACATGTATTCATGCTTCCCAGGCCCTTATAACAATTATGATATGTCACGGAATCTCTGTCAAAAAGCAGCACCCAGTGCGCGATTCTGGTAAATTTGATATGCCACATGCCTTTGTCGGGTCGGGTTAACCTCCAGTTGACATTCCAAGGTCACCGGTGGGGGGGATCATCGGGGGTTACCGGGGTGGTCCATTCACGTGCATCCCTTATGTGATCCCGAAATGCAGATGGAAATTACTTTGTGCCGCATGCCATAGTTTTTGGAATTTTCATAGACCTACTGTCGTTTTCCACCCACTTTCCTCCCCGTTTCCCATTCGGTCAAGGAGTCATTTGTAAAAGTTAAGCATTCGATTAGAATCTACGCCAGAAGTAGTCTAGGGCCGTTGACTCCGTGGTGGATTCGTTCAAATTTGTCACTCGCCCTGTGCTATCGAGATATGTGGGATTTGGATTAAATATAATAATTTATTGTTAAAAAGCTGATTTAAATCAAGAATCATCCCAGCCCTGGTATAAATATCCAAGTTGCTCTTTGGAATACACGAGCATGACCTCCAATCAATTCGATCATTTAAATTTAATGTGACTGATAGAACCACACGTAAATATTGTAATATTTCAGAGCGCCAGAAAATTTTCAGAAGCTAGACTATTTTCGGGTGCTGGAGTGTATTTTCCATGGCCAAAAAATATTTTCAGAACCAAAAGCTCTTCTTGGAGCCAAAAAAAATAATTTTGGAATACAAAAAATTCATATTGCAGCAAAAACATTCATTTGGGAGACCAAAACTCAATTTGGTATGCAAAAACCTTCCTTACTTTTAGCCATATTTCGGTAGGTAGTCTAATCTATACTTTGGGAGTCAAAACCTATACTGTAGAAGTAAGTTTCCAAATTATCCAATATTTATTCTGGTAGCTTTTGAATTTATGGTAGCCAGTTTAATATACTACCGCAAAAAAATTGAAACTGAAACGATCAGTAACAGGGAGTCATAGCGAAGCATATATGATTGAGAGCTCAAATTTCAACATTGAAGGACACAAAAGTTAACACAGGTCGAGATAGGAATTTATCCAAAAGTGAACACAGGGCGAAATGGGATTTATCCAAAAGTTAACACAGGGCGAGATAGCGATTGATGCAAAAGTCAACGAATGGCGAGATAGGGATTTATGCAAAAGTTAACACACGGCGAGATAGGGAATTCAACACAGAGGGAGATGGGGGAAATGATTGCCGCGACCGCTGCATAAATGCATCTTGAATCATTTCAAGATGCACTTTTCTGCCGCAGGAGCCCTTCTGCAGCATAAATGCTGTGCTGCCGGGGATCTGTGTAACCACTCCTCCGGCTGCAAGCAGCAGCAGCACGCTGCTCTGACCTTTTTTGGCGGCAAGCTGCCGCGGGAGTGGTTATACCAAAATACCGACTGCAGCGTGCCACGTACTGCTGCTGCTCGGTATAACTAAAAGCCTTAAAGTCCGTACAGTACATACAATACGCAAATAGAATGAACTTGACTCCAGTCATGGATGATTACCATCACCTACGCCATACGCCGCCCCACGTCTGCTGCCACTTCCACTGTAGCTGTTTAAAAAACCTGCTTTCAGCAGCTTGGGGCCAAAAGGTTGACGCAAATAAGTGTTGCTTTACGAATTAATAAAATATGTTTTGAAAATGAAAAAAAAAACTTCCAAAATTTTAATGTTTTGAAAAAAGTCATTCTGTTTCACTTTCTGGAAAAAGTCTCACAAATCTGTGTATTTTGAAAAAATGCAATCTGTTTCTCTCTTTCTGTAAAAAGTCTCACAAATCCGAGTGTTTTGAAAGAATGCCTTCTGTTTCTCTCTTTATGAAAAAAGTAAAACAAAACCTGCACGTTTTGAAAAAATGCCTTCTGTTTCTCTCTTTCTGAATAAAAGTCACAAATCTGCGTGTTTTGAAAGAATGCCTTCTGTTTCTCTCTTTCTGAAAAAAGTCTCACAAATGTGAGTGTTTCGAAAGTTTGAAATACGTTTTGTAAGTTAGCCACTTTTAAATGCAGTTTGATTTGGCGCTTTACGTCGTTTGAGTTTGTATAGAAGTGATGCTTGGTCTATTATGCGTCGCTTAATTTGAGTTTACATATAATATGCGTTCTACGCGTATACATTTTACATATACATTTACGCTTACACACAAGTTTATTTAAATTTAATCACCGCTTAAATTCATACTATGTTTCTAAAAATTAAAAGTGCTCATTCAAGTGCATGAGTGGAGCCATGTCTACAATCTTGCTTCTCAGGATATTACTAGACATGTAGTGTAAGGCGTTGTAATGTTAGTATTTTGTGAATCGTGGTATGCCATTCGTTGTATAATAACTGGGGTCTAATAGCGCACATAAAGAGCAATGAAACAGCCATCGCACAAAAACACAAAAGGTTCTTATTAATGACCGTTAGGGCATTTATGGGAACAGTAGAGTATGTCTGTCCGTCTGTCCGTCTGTCTGTCCGTCTGACCCCTACTGGAAAACGTAGAAGGGTTCAAATTTGACGAATTTTTTTTTATGAATCGGTAACTATGAACTTTACTAGGTTCACTATTAATTTTGATTTGTCAAAATGCTTCTTGTTTATTTAATTTCTAAATAAAACATATTGATTTGGAGTGAAATAAGCTTATTCTCCCTTCCCACTCCTCCACTAAGGTTCAAAAAGCTCAAACTGGCTACTCACTTGCCGCATGTTATTAAAGGTAAAGTCAGAATATACACATGAGTAAAATCCGGCCCGCTGTTGTCCACTTTCCGCCTCATTATTTCATAGTGTGTTCCAGC
>JAQFZY010001105.1:0-18062 GCA_034696285.1 Hypogastrura burkilli
TTTGTAGGGCACATCCGCTCAGGGTGAATTTGCACTTGTTCCTGGTGCATTTTTTATTTCCAATTTTTTGAGGGCCTATATTTCCGGTTAAACTGCTCTCGCAGAGGTTAAAGCTCTGACTTTGAAAATTGCAAGATTTGCGGGAAAATCTTATTTATGTAGATTAGATTCTCACTGAAAGGTCTTACTAGGTTTTATCTGACCTGAGCCCCAGCCAGCTAAGTAAGATACACTTGCATAATGTTGCTATGGGAGATGAGGATGCTACCGACGTGAATAAATTGGATTCAGATTTCCGTATGTAAATGGGCGTTAGGAATTAGGCTCTATATCGCCGACTAAAAGGTCGCATAGCAGGGGACCCCTTCGGTCTACAGAGGTCAAATTAAGTTTGTCTGAAAGGTATTTATATGACCTACAACAATTACAGTATCCGGTAATCCTTACTACACAGGAAGTGGACTAAATCAAAAAATCGATGTTGTTTTTTGATGATTTGGTATACTTGGAAGTGAAAAATGCAGTTTAAAATTAAATTCTTCATTACTACCGGATTTATCAGCTTTTGTGTCTATTATTTTTACTGTGCAATGAGTATTTTAGTCGCAATTTGATGTGGAACATTTTAGGGGGGTGGGAGAGGAAATGCATACCCTACGGGAGGTAACTTTTAGGTATTTACGGATTCTCCATTTTGTGTTGTCAAGGAGAAAAAAGTTACCTGTCCGCTCGGGAAATATGCAAAGAGGCAGTTCAGTTTAAATAATGGTCAACATCTACTTAAAATACGGTCACTTTAAAATTTCCCCTTTTTGTTTTTGGGGTCCTAGGGACATGATCGGTGCAGATCCAAAGTCCCCAACCTATATCTTAACACAAGTAAAAGCGAGTTTTAAATATCTAGCCTAGTTCTGACACCTGGTACTGGCACTGATGTCTACTATTGTACTAGGCACAGATATTACATGCGTACCTTATAACACCTATGTAATAAATTCCTCCCCATCAAATTAATAGGACGGAAAGTTGAATTTCTTCCTTCAAATTATTTGAACCAAATCACGGAATGCAGATTAGGAACTTAATAGTTTGGCACGACCTTGAAATTGGCCATTGGGTGAGTGGATGGTGGAACTATGTAGGTACTTGCAGGAGTTGCTTTTCATTTACTTTGCAGAGGTAAATTGGAATTCAGAATTAGGTCCGTCAGGTTGGGTTGTCAATAAATTAAGACGCTGAGTAATTGATGGCCCAAGATAGTGACGTCTTCAAGGTTTTGGAATTATTCTATTCCATTCTCAATCTCTTCCATTTCCATTGCACGCTACGTAATTTCTGAAACCAAGGCTTCACTAGAAAAGAGCCCGTCCTTGCCAACATAGTGACAAGGGATAATTCCCGCTGGTCCACAGAATGTGAATTCGAACCTCCGGATTTTCTGCTCGAATTCCGCATTCCAGTCTTCCAATTTATGTGCAAATACAAAGGGAAAATATAATTATCGGATCTTTTCCGGGGAACGTTAAACAACCCGTGAAGCAATCAACAAGGCATGCTAATCCTTTGCACGTACGAATAAAACTCGGAGCTAAGGACCAAGATAGACCCAGACCTAAGTTCCGGAGGTGTCCCAAAATATGAGGAATGGAATCCGGCCGGTGGCCCATAATTTTCAGCCACGTCGGGATTCGGACCTGGAACTGGCAACCTTTGATTTATGCTTGTTCACCAATGTTCAACTGCACGTTTTGTGTAACAGTAGCATATTATCAAAAGTGATATGTTCGGAAATCAATGATGAAAACTATTGTTCCCACTCTAGCTCCACACATATTTTTAATTCGATTTCTACGTAATTTCGACGCATCTTATAAAATAAATTGCAAATTGCACCTACGACTACCATTAAAAATAGATAGAAATTCTGCTTCAGAGACAACGGACTTTCCAAACTGAAAGGTTAGTGTGTATGGCGGTTTGTGTATACTGTCACTTTTCCACAACAATCTACGACAATACGTGCGTGCCATTTAGACCGGCCTAAATAATTTAGAACAGTCCAACTGTTTTGTTGGGCCAATTGTGAACAGAATAATATGCTGGATGAATATTAGGGCCAGCCGAAGGCCGGAGCGTCGCGTAATTTTTCCTTTCCATCCACTCACTCTTGTAATTAGGTCTGAAACAAATGGAGTAGACGTCCAGGTTTAATTATAAGGTTGGCCAGAGAGGAAGTGGGGAAAATTACCCCCTTTTGTTTTTGGGGTTTGAGTTCATTTGAGTGGCTGTTGTTGGTTGGGAGGACGGAAGAGCCGGGCTAATGGGTTTTCACTTTCAAGGAAATTAGACGGAATGCGAAATGGGAGATGGACGGATAAGTTGTCTGTCTCCGCTGCTGACTCAAAGTGTTCATGTAATATCCCATCTACTCTATGTATGTAGGAGGTTCAGTTATGTATGGGATGAGTGGTTTGGAAAAGTATCGTAAATATTTACGTTTTTGAGCCAACAAGCCTGGCTAAATGGATTCTTCTTTATGTTTACAGTTCTCTTTCCTGTAATCCACTGGTCCTCAAAATACAATGAGAACCTCACGCATCAGAGCCAGTTTGGTCCAGCCGTGGTCTTCAACCAAGGTGAGCCCTGAAGCCTCAACTGTCAAACATACTACCGAATTACTGACAGCTTTTTCTCCATTTTTAAATCAATCTGAAATCAGATTCTCCTGTAGACGCTAAGCCTGAAGGGAATATTCACGTTTATTGTACACGCGCTTTACGGTATACCTATGTACTTCATATTGTTAACATTGACGTTATGGAGTTATTTGAAATAATGCGTATCCCTCTACCCTCTACTCCAGGTGTACATACATTTGTGTATGTTTATTGACATTTCGACTATTCAATGAAGCTGTTCTGAAATCAATGTAGTCAATGTATTTGTGAATTTAGTAGGTTCCACTTACAAATACGTTTGAATATTGAATTAATTATTCTTCCCAAGAAGTTAGCTTTTTTCTTTTCTTAAAAAAAAATTATAATATGCTTACGGATTGCGATAGCTCCGGAACTAACGCTCCCTGCCTAACAACCTACCTACCATATCAATCTATTTTATACATATGTATAATCCACCTAATAGATTTAACCCAAACCCTCACCTAACGTGTTCTAATCAACCTGTCAGAGACAGAGAAATAACGCTTAACCTGCGAATGGCACCCTGAGACCCAGTTCAGTTGTATGCGTAGGAAAAAAATGCTTGTCTACCTTTTTGTTTTCACAGATGGTCAGGTCACGTTACTACTTAAATGGCCCACAGCAAGTAATTAGTAGATGGATTTCAGCTTTATTTTCAGGCTCCCAACTGATCACAAATTAGAGGAATTTTACGCCACCACATAGCCTCCATCAATGTCCAAGGACGTCCCCGTGATCATTTTAGAGTTTGGTCCAGAGAGGAAGAGTACAGATTCAGCCGTTTCAGAAGGCTCCAAGAACCGCTTGGCGGGTGAACGATTCAGGATCCCTTCGAAGCGTTCCGGGAACTCGGCAATGTACTTCTTGGTCAGAGGCGTGACCATGTAGGTTGGGCAGACGCAGTTGACCCGGATAGTTGGCCCAAGCTCCACAGACATTGACTTTGTCAGCATTGCGACGGCGGCCTTGCTGGCACTGTACATGCTGATGCTGGGCAGAACGCTTTTTGCAGCCTGACAAAAGCCCAAGTTCCAAATGAGGTCAATAATAATAACGTTTAGCCGGTAGGAAACTTACGAATGAAGAGATATTAACAATCGTTCCTCCAGTGCCCTTCTCAATCATTTTCTTGGCCACGACCTGGCTCACGTTTACCATGGACTTAAAATTGACCCCAAAAATGCTGAAAAAGATGGCAGATACACGATATTCTGAAGGGTTAGAATTGGTAGTAATAGTAGCCCTAAATTCTTGCTTACAAATCGAGGGCTTCCGGCGTGACGTTGAGGAAGTCCTCTCGCCTGTTCACTCCCGCATTGTTCACAAGGTGATCAACGTACCCAACGGACTCCACGACCTTCTTGGTCTCCTCCCAGTTGAGGAGGTCAGAGGTCAGGAGGACGGCGTCAGGTATTACTTTCTTGGCCTCGGCCAGGCCGCCCTCGTCCTTGTCTAGCAGGATCACAGTGGCACCCTCGCCATGAAACTTCTTCCCGATTTCCAAGCCAAGCCCTGAATTTTTTTTAATTCAATTTTAACGTAAACATTACGGAGTTTCTAGGAAGGAAGTTAGCCTTACCTCCAGCCCCACCGGTGATCAGTACTCGCTTTCCTGAAAACGCCATTCTCCAGCCTCAAAAGTTTACTTACGCCCGTAAATATATGTAGTACTGCCCAATTTAGACGTCGGAGTAAGATCGTAACTGGCTTCTGAACTCTCCTGACTATGAAACTTAAAGACGAAACTGAATTTTATTCCAGTGCCTATCTGCTATGAGGCTAAATATACATACATAGTAGAATAGGTCTCTACAGTATGTTGAACTACATACATACATAGTGTAGTATACGGAAAGGAGCGTCCCGCACTCAGGAGCTTGAGTGACAGGAGATAAAAATATCAACTCTCAACAGGGGTAATTTTACTGTATGCGCTCTGGTAAATATTCAGCTGACATGCGGTGGAGATCAATGTCAAGTTCAAGGGTAATATACCTGACTTCTGATTTCCACTCCCTAAACCAATTGACTAATACTAATACAGATAGGAACTAGACATGATGGCCTGAAGAGGAGTCCCGCGTGTGTGATTTTGATGCTTGTGTCATTCTACTATGTATGTATGTAGTACTAAATAATTGGGATCTCTGTGGTTGTTCTTATGCTTATTGTCCGCAGTTGTTCTTCACATAGTACAATTCATTCGATGCACCTAACTGACCTCTACGAAACCAATTGAATTTTTGACGTAAGGGTTCAAGCGTGCAGCGTAAATAATGAGCATTGATCAACTGTGTACAGCGATTAATGTGGTAGGGAACGAACCGAACCTAAAACTTAACCTAATCTACTTTAGCAGGAATTTGACCGAGTGAATGAGTATAAAAACTTTGCATAACTGAACCTGACTTACTTGCGCTTTTCACTTCCATAAATTACAATTTGCAAAATTTGAGCAATTAGTCTTGCATTTAACCGAGCATTTGAGCCTGTTGTAACCTGGATCGAATATCTAACCCTAACCTAACCGCATAGACTTATATTTAAAGATTCACCAATTAATTTGGAATCTCTCACTAACTAAATCAGGTCCCATAACCAGTAAACCAGTGATTTTATCAACGACCTAATAATTTTTCTGACTGCATTAACCGGACTAGCCTAACCCAACATGATAACACAGTAGGATTGTATGAAGCTAAAATTCGGAGAGTGTGAAGTGTATTGACATCAGAGCTGGAGTCTAGTACATTAGCTTCCCAAATTCAATGAAGGACTGTTTGTTACTTTACAGGGATCTACAAGGAAATCAAGCGCGTGATCCCACCCGACGTCTGGCTCCAGCGTGACCCCGTCAACCGGTCGGCCATGCTGA
Organism: Hypogastrura burkilli; assembly: GCA_034696285.1. Lineage (NCBI taxonomy): Eukaryota > Metazoa > Arthropoda > Collembola > Poduromorpha > Hypogastruridae > Hypogastrura > Hypogastrura burkilli. The sequence continues at coordinate 5,578 of JAQFZY010001105.1, forward strand.
GCTCTGCCTCCATCTCAGCGTCCCTGAGCTCCGTATTCTCCTCGAGCTCCTCTCGGAAGTCAACTTGGCTCGTGATTGGGTACAAGAGCCTTGAGAAGACATTGGACAGCACGCTGGAGGCTACCTGGAAAGACTGGACCGGGATCCGTCACATCTATCTCAATCTCCGGAGTGAGTTTGAGATCCGGAAGATCTCGTTCCTCCACCGGGTCCATCCCCAGGACAACCTTGACCTCTTCATGTACCTCTGTGTCATGGAGATTGGGAACGTGGAGGACGGGAACATGATCTGGCTCCTGGACTTTGTCCAGCGAATGCGGGTGGAGCGGATGAAGGGGTTCCTCACGGTCTATGCCCAAGTGGAGCAGGAGATCTGCTCCATTGATGACGAGTATGCCAAGTGCGTGGAGGAAGAGCGGAGGGGGGCGGAGTCAAGGGACCGGCTCCATAGTCTCCTTGGCTTGGGCATCAGTCCGCTGGCGAAGAGGCCGGAGGTCAAGGCTACGTCCCCGGCCCCAAGCAGCAGCATGGCTGCCTACTTGGCCTCAACGGCCTCAGAATACGCTGCCGTAGGGGCGCTGGACGGGGACAACTCTGAAATTAACGGGAACATCCGGTTCATGGAAAAGATTATCGAAGAAATTAATCAGCAACCGATTGGGGATTATATGTAAGACTCTGACTAGCTTAGCCTCCCTTGTACATAGTTTCCATGCCGGAAAATATATGTAGCTTTCCCCGGAAGAATTATCGCGTTCGGCTGAACGAATTCGTTTTTGGAATACAAACCTAACCGAGTATGCTCGGCTTAGCGAAACAAATCCTAATTCTAGTTCAAGTTTCCAGTAAAAGCTATAATTTCATCGGCACGAACTTATTACTCAGTACCCTTTTTAGTTAGTCTCCCCGGCACTGGTTCCAATTGAAAATTAGTATTAGTACTAGTACATTCCAGCCAAACAGCTTCTGGAGATGGGTGTAACTATGTATACAGTAAGAAATATTTTTTAAATGGAAGGTGTGCTCCAATGGATTTTGACTTAATTGTGTAAAAATTCAAAAGTATACCTAAGTAATGTATACGTCCTTAATTTGTGCGTATGGAAGGTTTCCAACCCCTAACTTGCACGTATGTAAAAGAATGATGTTTCCTTCCGATGAACAGGAAAAAAATGTACACCCTGAATTTGCAGTTTACAGTCCTTTTATGGCTAGAGTAATTTTTGGAATCTCACATCGAGCGGGTACTGTGAACTGTGAGCTACTCAGATTATTATTTTATTAATTCCCTTCTTATAACCTAGAAACATAAATAGATAAATATTATTTTGGGGTACCAATTAATAGTTTTTTAATCTTCACGTTCTAAAACTATTTAGTTAAGCACGCCAAACAAAACCATCAGACTAATATCTTTTGTAAATACTATAGTATTCCTACTACAAAACTGAAGGAGCTTATTACATAAATATGTATTGGTCTAGTTGAATAACTACTTGCAGTAATCAGTATACACTGTGCCCCGTACCGATTTGAGGGACCCGAAATAGGCCAAATCGCTTGCGTGATACGCAAAATACCCGTCTTCAGAATTCCTACGTAATGGCATCTGCTCCTAAGAGCTACAATTACATAGATAACCATAAAGCCAATGCCAAAAGGCTCTGAAGTCAGTTCCCATTAAAGTTTGTCAGCAGGTGGTAGGCTTAGACTATCCAGACGAATCACAAAGTAAGTACTAATACTAAAATATTATTTTTAAAATTATTATAATCTAGTTAATGTCCTGCGGTTATGTGCGAGTCTTGCTTCTTTCTTTAGTCTTTATAAGAAGTGAGTACGAAAATATTACAAGAACATAGTCACTACAACGTACACCTACAATTCAAGTTAGAGTAGGTTACAGAGCACTGTTGTAATTAGAATCCAGTGAAGTGCTACAGTCGTATCAATATCAACTATGTGCAGTAAAATAGGGATTACCTCTATTTCTGAATATAAACCAACAAATGTGCTAATAAAAACAAAGTTTAAGTCACCAGCCCTCCACCTCACTCATTCAACATTACCGGAAACCGGAACCCAACGATCGGGTGGGGCTAAAAATAAAATGAACTCCTGGCTTGGAAGGAATTCAACGTTTTCATCCATTAAAGCTACTACTTGACTAACCAAGTTTCTAGACACTTGACGAAGATAACTTCTTTCAAAAAATTCCATAATTATTGTTCTCCTAGCTACTAGTAGCTCCCACGTCTTATCTATTTCTAATGAAAGCTTTTTAGTACTTATCAAAGTTAGTGTGAGCTGTGAGCGTGGAGCAAAGTTTAGATTTCTTAGAGCCAAATATGAGCTCAGCCAGTAAGTCAAAGTAGCCTATTGTACTCGGACTCGACGAACAGAAATTGAGCATTTCACTAAAAACCTAACTCTTCACTACGCAAGATACTAAAAAAAAAATCTAAGTCGAACCTTTTATTAGTAGTAGAATGCATTTATGAGTGTAACCTAGAAATGAGCTAGGGCTACGAATCATGGGACTCTAGTTAGTTGACCTAAATAATCTTCATTTGGATTTTGGACTCAGACAGACTTATCACTCTCTTCCTCGGAGTCGTCTTCATCGTGATGGTGAGTTACTTTGCGTGGGGTTTCTGGACGAACGTGCGGAATGGTGCTTAAGTTCCTTTCGAACACCTGGAACGAGTATACAAAGTTAAATGTCTGGTAGTCGGTCAATCCAAAAATGAATAAATTGGACGACGAAAGTGTACCTCTTCTGCTTCAAGAATTGCGTGACTACTAGCATTTAGTTTGGGTACACTAAGAATTCTAACTATAGTTTTGTATGTATACCTTGGGTTAAAATAGAACTACTCTTCGTTGCAAAGTTAAAAAAAAAAATAAACTAGGGGTATAAGTCTTCAACCGTTCTGGTACTTTACAATAATGCCCGCCCACTCTCCAATGAGCTCAGTGGGAGTTGATTTCTAAACAATTTACCCAAGAATACCTTGTTTAAATTAGTAATTCGGACGATTTGAAAATAGAATAACAAACTAAAAAACAAATGAGTGTCAAGTATTTCCAAAAACCCCGTACAAATATTTCTCTGATAAAATCTGCTAAATCTTACCTTCGCCGACGCTGGATTATTATTATGCGCCTTTCCATCAGCCTCCTTAGCGTCCTTCTCGTCAAAGACTGAAGTTTGTCTTGATCGTGAGAAGATTGGGCTGTCAGCCACGAACCGTTGCTCATGGGCCACTGTAGACTCATGAGGCATCTATTCAAGTGCACGTGATATCCGATTAGCTCAATACATTATTTAAGTTTACATCTAAGGAATAGAGACTTACGAGCATAGCTGGAGCCCGGAACATGTAACTGAAAGGGTAGTACATGAGGTTAAGAAAAGTTGCGGCGTAGAGATCGGCGTACCTTACAACTTGGCTCGAAAAGAACGTCTGACGAGAGCCGGAACGGAACAGGCTTCCCAACATCCCGTAGGCTAGATCCATTTCATGCGTAACTTCCCGAATTGCTGATCGGACCTTGGAAATATCCGGCTTGTCCCGGGTACTACTGTCCAAATTCCTACGTACGCAACAATTCGGTTAGCCCGTCCTAATATCAATACAAATGCAAGAAAATAATGTTCTTAGTTCTTATTCACTTGTAAGTTTCACCCAGCATGACGTCCAGGCTCTGAAGCTTGGCAAATAGCTGACACTTGTCCGTCCAAACGTGGAGCTCCTGAACGAGTTCAGGAACAATCAGAAAGGTTCTCCAGCCCCGGATCTTCTTTGATTTCAAAATGTCTCCAAAGATATGATCTCCAATGTAGAGGACGTCCTTGCCCTTGGCTCCAATTAGTTCAGTGAACACGTCGCATGAGCCTAAAGGAATTCAAAATTCAATTCATATAGTAAACCTTCGATTTCAGAATTTTTAAGAAGAGTCGATTGGAAATTGCCTCCGGAGTAGACATGTTCATTGGACAGGGGCCCAGTGTGAGAGCCAATCCTTAATGCACCAGTATTAGTATCGACACGCCGAAGGATGGTTCCTTCCTTGAAGAATAAAGGCTTCCGGGCGTCGAGGACGATGCAGTCAAAGTACATCTTCCAGTTTCGATGCGGCTCCTCAGGCTGTAAATATTTACAGATTGTGTTATATCCAAGGAATTAGAACAAGGGGATATTAACTATTAAATTCAAGTCGGCAGACGTACCCTTGGTCCATGAGGATAATCAAACAAGTAAGTCATAATCTTTTCCGTGTACCAATACTCGGAATTCGTGAGCAGGAATACTTTGACGCCTGACTCCTTCATTCGTGACAGAAGCATCGGGAGCCGCTCGTCCTTAACAACGTACTCCTCCATATTCTCAACCGTCTTCAGCTTCAAATCACCCTGCAAAGAGCATTTAGTACATTTACATTTACAACAAGCCACGTAATAGATCCGTCAAAATGTGTCGAGAGGTCGGAGTCAACTGTGCAGGTATTTAAACGTTATTCCGATGCCGAAACTCGTCAGAACTGTAGCTTGTTTCAAGGTATGCAAACATTTGGGCAAAAGTAATATGACAACTTGGAAAATGCGCTGACAATTTGGCAACCTCTCTTCTCATTTCCATGTATGAGTTGATATATTTTATTTTATTCAGGATACGTTACGGCTAACCAATATTTCGTTTACTAGTCAATCGTAATGAGTAAGTATTTGCAAAACACTTGATCATGTTTTTGCCAAATTGTATGACTTTACAAACTGAGCCCTGTACACAGCTAACCGCTGAACTCTTGACCCCGGACTTACTTTCTCGTGAACCCAATCCACGGCATTCCGGACGTCCTGGAAGATGGATTTGTAGGACATGAAGAGGTCTCCACATTTAACTCCAGTTGAGGTCCTAGAGGATTTTAACATGAAACACATTTTATTTGGGTTCCATAATTATTTGCACGCATTACAATATCATTATAAGCCTGCACGAGCCCAGTCTCGAATGTATCCTACTTACTACATTGCCATTTTACATAGGGGAACAAACTGGCTGTGGAATCAGTTTCAATCCGTGCCCGTAGTAGCAAAGCAATGCCTGCTGGATTCCCTGTGCATGCTAAAAAAGCTCAAAGCATTCCTTCCTGCTTGCATGCTGGTTTGTGCTCGGCTCAAGTAGACACGAATGAACGAAAAATCGATGGAAAGGGGTTATCCACATATGACGTGAACCGTTGAAGGGAGGGAGGGAGTTGGACAAATTATGAATATTCAGAGTAAGCTACGCCAAATACATGACTTTGAACCAGACCGAATTAGAAATACGCGCTTTCAGATGAGCTTTAACGGTATTCTCTGCATAATAAAATTGGATGGACAAAGCAAATAAAAACACATTGATGAAGCCTTCCTCGAATATCACTAAAGCCTGTATCTGTATGTGTGTGTGTGTGTGTGTGTGGTTGTCCGCTATCTTCATCAAAACTACTGGACCGATTTTGAAGAGTGATACCGATACGTCAAAAAATTTCTAATTATCCCGGGTACCTTTCGCCCCATACATCATTGACCCGTCATCTCGTGAACTGTGACTTTTGGTCATTTTAGGTCAAAATTTGGGTTTTTATTTGTTTTTGGGTGGATACTTCTAAAGATAGCTCCAATAAATCCATAAATAAGTTATGACATTAGCGCCTGGCTCCAAATACCTGATGTCGTAATGGCATGAGAATAGTCTGTAACGAGTACATCATGTCATAACCGTACGGGAAATGTTTGTAACGAGTACAAACATCCTTTCGCAGTCGAGCAGGAAATAAGTGCAAGCGTGTTGGCAGTGCCAAGTCGATTTCTTTGACCAAATAGCGCTCGGATCAGGTTTATACGGTGCCAAGAGTACCGGTAGCTTGGACATCAATTTCTTGGAAACAGTAGTGCACGGATTGCATTATGACGGCTACGACGTCACCCCAAGAAGGGCCTAATTCGGCTTTCCCCCGATCGTAAGATCGGGTAACTTGCTAGTCCGATATAAACATGATCGGTTATACTTGTGGAATTATTTGTTCGATAATCTTCTTGTGAACCGCTTGACTTATGTATTATACATTAGTATGAATACAATACGTACCTTGATAACTTTATGGGACAATGAATGCACCTTTAAATAAACGTCTTGGTGAGTTTAAGAAAAACAGGACGACAACATTCGAAGAGGGGGCGGGGGGTTGGCAAAATATGAAAATTGTTGATTAGGGGAGGGAGAGGGAGTGGGGCAAAAATAGGAAAGTTTTTGTTGACGTCATATGTGGATCACCCCAAATGAGATTCACTCTTTAGGCTAGGCCTCAAAGGATGCTTTTTCTTTCACAACTACCTTTCCCTTCCTCTGATTTCCCACGTGTTTGGAATATTACTAGGGTAAAATCCTGAGCACCATTAGGAGATTACCTGATTTCATTAATTCGTTGTTAAAATACCTAATGCCGCAGTATGCCATTTAGTAGGTGCATACAGATTCTGGGCGAAATTTACGGTTCAAGCCCACAAAATTACACATTGTTAGCGCAAAATATTCAAAAGTAAAATACCGCATAAGTACTTACTGTACTGGGATAGGTTCTTATTCAAAATTGTGGTCCTATTTTTATACTGTATCCAGGCGCGTACGAAAAGCCGCCTATGCTCGAGAACTCAAACTCAAACCAACCACGTAGTAATTGATACGCGTCCTCTTCAAACAGCCCTAAATTAAAGCTTAATTAAACGAAACCTATCAGGGGGGAAATATTATTTTTAGCCTAGTAAATCCTATACCTCCATGCTATCCAATTTGTTCTAATAACTGGAGAGGGACACTCTATGGCTCATAAAAATAAACATTGCTGCGAACATTAAGGCTTTAATTCACTCAGGACTAAGGTGACAGGTAAGAGGTAATACATAGTTCCATCCACCTCCTAAACGCTAAATGCGACACGCTCCAGTAGCTCCCACCGCTCCTGCCCCATATGAGGCTCTAGCCTGGAAATAGTACTTTGTACTTACGTGGAGCTCCCAGGAGTGTTAGTGAAGAAATCAATTAGGCAGGCGAGCAAGTAAGTTTCGGGTAGGTTGAACAATGTGTTTAGAACGTAGACGCGGCTCTCATCCAGGGACAAAAACTTGTTCGGGTACAGCTCATAAATTTCGGATCTGGAAAGGAAAGAAGGAACAGATCATCATAAGACATCCATAAAAAAGTAGTCTAGACAATATTACCAGAATTCTCACACTATGGAACATGACAGAGGGCACGAGCCAATCAATCCCATGTAAATGACATTACTGAAGAGCTCTACAGATTCAAAAAGACTGATACCAAAAATGTTGAAAACAGGCTCATTAAAAGCGCCCATTAAAATTAAATGAATGAATTACATGTCTGCATGATAATGGCTCTGAAAATATGGAAGATAAGGACACTCTGCCTTGTTACTTATACTAGAACCAGATGCAGTTATCCCTATGATATCGTAATTAGTTCCAAAGATTCTCCCTTGACCTCTTCGTGACATAAAGGTTAAGTTGAGAGGACAGGCACTTACTGTTTGAGAAAGCAGAATCCGTGGCAGCAGATGAGTATGTTCCCATAAGCGTCCACTTTGAGTAGGTTCCCATAATGAGAGTCAAACCAGAGGCCTCTGCAGACGAATCGAAGAAGAGAGTTCTTAAGTTACGTACTATTAAACTGGGCATAAGCGGTTCTGGACAATGGCCATGCTTACGGACCTAATTGGGAAAGAAGGATCGTATTCGAATTCGTTGAGCTCATTCGGGTAGCCCATAGCCAGGAGTCGGGTCTTGACGAGGTTGAAACCCAGCGTCTCGTACTGGGGTGACTTGTAGACTGTTTCAAAGAAATATAAGAAAGAATGAGACATTTGAGATGACGAGGCAGGTCATTAGCTCAATTTAGGAAGGATCAAAGAGACATATCAACCTAACAGGACATTTCCTACCAACTCTGATCAACATTTGAGCATACTTAGAACTAGTTATTCCGTTCCGTATTAATTTGAATTCTTCCAACTTCTGGAAGTCTTATTTTAATTGATTGGGTATTCTGACGCACTTCAAGGAGCATAAAATAATATGATGGCTTATTTTTATTTCTGTACTCAAAAACTTTTTATAGATATGGAATGTGGAGCAAACCCATTACTTGGGCTAAGTATACGTTACACATTTATTTTCAGGCATGCAAAAATTTAGCTAACTTCAATAGTACCTACTTGCTTCTAGCCCCCTTTTAATGTGAATCGTACAACACAAAGTGAAAATAGAGCCTTACAAGGCTAAATGCTAGGATTCACAGTCGTACGTCATACTACTACTGGTTTGGTAAAACTCCTTACCCGCAAGAGTATAGTCCATATCAAACCCAAAGAACTTGATTTTCTCCAAATGAAGGCTCCGGTTGACAAAAATTCTGTAAAATAGAAAGAAGGAAAGTAATCAGAATTCTCCGACAAAAAGATCTCAGAAATTTTCAGCGTTAATCAGGATCAGGACATGCCTGTTAGGTGGGGCATGGGATAAGTTGGGATCCGCCGTATGCGTATAATCTACATAATCAGCCTTAAACCCAGCTGAGAGGTTTCCGTCAAAGTCGCCTAAGTCCTGGAAATTCAGCATCTTGAATCTACCCTTTCTTTTTAAATAGAAAGTGAAAAAGTTAAGTTTCAATTGGGACAAAGAAATTGGAATTGAACAATGCAGATGCAGACAGGAGGAGAGCCAGTTAGGAAATGAATGGGCCTTTCAGAGCGGGGAGTCCTATCGTAATAAAAGAGGCCTCACTGCTGTAATCGTTAAAAACAATTACTTTCATTGATAAGAGGAGCTGACAAGAAGCGGAGCAAATATGCACTCCATACGTAGTGCTACTCATCACCGCAAGTGAAGGAGTTTAAAGGTCTGAGAATGACAGATCGACATGGTGTAAATGCTTCACACGAAATGTTATGGTATGATGCACTGGTCCGGAGTCCTAATGAACCTTTATTGGCTCAAGTTGGACCAACTAAAAGTATACCTTGAGCTTAGATACAATAAACCGGCAATCTAAACTGGGGATTGCTTAATTAACCTATCTATTCCATATCCCATAATAGAAAACCACGAGAAGGAATAAGGCGTAGTATTAGTTATTAATAAAAGCAATAACAATTAAGAGCAGAGCTGTCCCCAACATAAAATGCCAAATACTTAATACGAATTCGGCTGGTTCTGGGATTTACGCACTAAATAACGTTTTCAGCGTCGAATGTCAGCCTTCACTCAATTCCTTCAAAGATACAGTGTAAGTTCTACATATGTATAATGAAAGATGGAAACATTTTATACAACGTTCGAATCGAAATATACACTTCAGCGGAAAATGCAGTCTCGTAATCATTTTCTCCATTATGGAAAGACTTGAAAATCCTAAAGTACTTACCTACGCAGGACGATTAAAAAGTAACGATCTTTATTTAATGTCTCCTGGCTGGAAGTAAGTACCTACAGAGCTGAAATTTTGTCACACTTTGAGGTCGACATTTCTACGTACTAGTTTAAGCATTTTCCTAACAAAATCCAATTTTCGCCAAACCCGTTTTTCGCCAAACTGACCGTACATCGTCTTTACCTGTGACTATGATGCTTTCTCTCCTTCTCTTCCACCTTGGGCCGTTTTCGGGTCGGACTATAAGTTATTACCGTAGTAACCTATGACCAGTAACCCTTTCAAAAATATTTATTTCTCCGTTGAGTATACGCAAATTCGCTGCAGGCCAAGATTTCCGAAGCGTCGTTGTTGCCGTTTCCCATTAGGTGATTTTTAAATTCTGAAAACAGGTAAAATTCACTGCATCCAAGATCTACCTCGTATCCTGAATGCAGGATAAATGTCACGCAGGAAGTATGCAGCGCAGCCATTGAAACACGCGTAAATATGTGTGGCTTGTGGTAGCATATTTTTTAAAAGCAGCGCATTCGTTGGGGCCCAGACACAGGCCTTGAATTGCCGTTTTTTCTGTTTTCGGTCGATTTTTCCTCGACGGTCGCCCCAGGGACGACTCCGTTGACTCTTAATTTGAGTTCGAGTCATAGTATTGAGCCCTTGTCTTGTCCTCTAGCCCTTAACGTGGTTGAAGATTTTTTCCTGGGTCTCCTTGATAGGTAGATAGATCCAGAAGCTTCTGAAAACATGGCACTTTTTTGCTACACTTTCGGCTCGGAGCAAGGAATCTGACCCAGCGTGCAGAAGGTTTTTGTAGGCTTAACCTTGCAGCTAAAATTTTGGGCACCCTAATTTTAGAAAGCCAAATGTCATAGGTACCCAGAACAGATTTTGTCTCCGATTGTCTGTCCCTAGCGTGGGCGCTGCTGTACTATCGATTCTGTCAGAAAAGTTGGAAATTAACCAACCAGTAAGCATGTGTGATTCGTAAGGCTGCGGGATGTGACCACTATTGGTCACTGTACACAGCATTATGTTATTTGAACATCCCAGAGGTTACCTGTCCTCCCAGCGAGAAAAGGCAAATTACGCTTGCTCATGGAGTCATGGATTTTGAAGAAATTCATTTAATCCTCGGACTCTCTCACTAAGAACATTCACCCCGGCTTCCGGGAACCCCTCATGAATTCGAAAGAGCGACAACCTTAACCTACTTTTGAATGTTCTATCCAATAAAAATAGTTTCGATGACCTAGCCATGTTGCTTATACCTCAGGATCGGGACTTAATAATCACCCCTCGTACGTATGTAATTCAGTGTATGATATTTCAGAAGGAAAACGGCTAATCTCTGGAACACCTAAACGCACGCGAAACTGTCATTCAGGTTGTAATATACACTTCAGTGAAAGTGAAACAGGAGTAAAAATCACATGGATCTCAACAGTTACCGCTAAAGCTTGTGATGCTAAATGTCAGTATCCATTATCCTACAACCACAGCATTTACGGAGTTTGGGTCCTTAAATTCGTGTATGTAAATATAATTTTTAATTGGAATAGTTGCACTCGTGGAAACTACTGCTAACCGGAAACTTTAGTAAGTACTCTAATTTGAGCGTGGGGTCCAGGTTCCGTAATGATACTGAACTTGTAAGTAGTACCTGTGTCCCAAGTCCCGCTCATCTCCCAGATTGAGCGTGTCCATGCCGAGGTCGGCCTCCTCGGCGGGATCCACAGAGAGCGTTACTGGCTTATGTGGGACTGCCATGGCTCCCCACCGACTCCCGCCCGGACTAAAGGGGCTCATGTAGGGGGACTCCGGGAAGGAGTCCGACTCGGACTGGGACGTCGTCCGCTCCACAGTCAGATGGCCATGGCAGTGGTTCTTGGCATTGGCCGGGGCAGGGATACTGTTTCCAGTCCCCCGCCCATTCTTGGTCCCCCCTCCCGGGATGGAGACCGGCTCTCCGGCACTTGGCCTCATGTTAGGCATTCTAGTTCTGGACAGTTACCAACAGCTGATCCGGCTACTACTTCCCGTAGGCCCTGACTACGAGCACGAAGCACGACTACTACGGGAACCCAGTCAAAGAAAAAGAAGGGAAAAGAAAGGAAAACGAAAACACGTCTGCGTCTGGCCCGGGCTCACGCACTATTGAGCCCCAAATTCCAAACCAGCAACTCCTAAACTTTGTGGATGAGTTCTGTAGGAAGGCTGTTGTGCTACTATCGAGAGGGTGAGGGCAACTACGCAAAAGCCTTCCTCAAAATTATGGAAATTCAATGTAATCACAACACGGAGCAGGCGGCCGGCTGGTAATGTATGTATGTATCAATAAACAACTTCTCCGGCGGGATTTGCTGATTCGCCGATTTGTAAGGACTTTCCTTGCGCTGTGCTAGAGTGTCAGATCGAGACCAGACTGAAGCATCTCTTAATTTAACCACTGCCTACTTATAGGCCCTCAGGAGGAAGGTATTAAGGATGGACTAAACCAAACCACTATACATATACATACACACATGTGGTCATGATGTGGTATGGGCCGGCTGGCTGTTTAGTCATTATTAAGTAGCGGAGCTATTTTTATAAGAACACTGTGTCCGACTGTCCGACCGTCCGTTTGTCCGACTCCCCCTTTTTCTCTTGAACGGCTCCATGTTTATTCATTCTCTCACCGCTAAAAATTAGCGTTAGTGCTAACCATCTTCACTATTGATTTTTAATCCTGTACGTTAACTACTTCCGGTCAAAAAGTGCGAAATAACTTTCTCCCATGCACTTTGCCCACGATCTGCATTAGTATGATGATGTAGTATCCAGTAGAAAGGTAGGGGAAAGAACTGAATAAGAGTTTCTGTTTGAAGGAAGAAGCCTTGAATCAAGCAAAAAATGAATTTTTTTGTTGGTATACCTAGCATAAAGTAGGTATAGTAAGTAACCTAGCCTAATAGCCTAACTATTGTTTTTATAGGGGTACCTATGTGT
>JAQFZY010001106.1:0-18062 GCA_034696285.1 Hypogastrura burkilli
ATTGTAGCAGAAACGGAGTTGAGTTAACTCGAGTTATATCCGGCTAGGATTTTATCCGCGTAATGGAAACGAAGGGTAACGAGCACGAGATGTCATGACCGAGCTGGAAATGTCTGTAACGAGTACCTCATATCGTAACCATACGGGAAATGCCTGTGACGAAACTACATATGTAGTACTTCATGTCGTTGTCGAACATGTTGCCGAAATTGATTCCTTTGAGACAATAGTGGTCGGATCGGGTTTTTACGGGCCCAATGGCATCGGAGGCGCCGACTTGTTTGAGACAAAGCGCTCAAATTCGGGTTATACGGTCCCTTAAAATTGGGTTATGATAATTAGAATATGCTTTCATTACAGAGATTTTTGTTTTGTTTTCAAGTCTACCCTGACGGCCGAGTTTGTATCTCCATCCTTCATGCACCTGGAGATGATCCTACTGGCTACGAAACTCGGGCCGAGCGTTGGAGTCCTGTACAATCTGTGGAGAAGATTTTGTTGTCTGTTGTCAGCCTTTTGGCAGGTGTGGACCTTTATTTAGCGCTTAGTCAGAATTTGAGCTAATACGGATTTCGGCTCAATAAGATGCAAAGATTGCTATAGAGTATTCTGTAAGCGAATTACCATAATTTTGTTGTTTCAGAACCAAATGATGAAAGTCCTGCTAACGTTGATGCAGCCAAGATGTGGCGTGAGAACCGACAAGAGTTCCATGCCAAAGCCATCCGGCTAGTGCGACAGACCTTAGAGTTGCCTGCTCCATAAAGTACCTCTTCTCCATCCTTAGACTCCCTGTCCGTATCAGTCTTCACAAAATTTAACCTTCAATCTATAAGCGAAAAAAACGTAAATTCCGAAACTTCTTCCTAATTCTGATCCTTTCTCAATCAATTAAATTAGCAGGCGTACCGAGCTAATTTTAACCTAAAGAAGTTTCAATAAAGTCCAAATTAATTGTCTATGCATCTCCGAAAGTCATAAGATCGAAATATTTTTTCCTATGACAGCATATGAGAGCACCTGGTCTCAACGGAGTTGTAGTTATTATTATCGATTTATTTAACTGCGCTTTTCTTCTGGGTAATATGGAGAATAATATTACGTAAGCATATGTGTATTAGATTATGTATTAGATAATTACACGTTTAACAAGTACGTGACTGGCAGCGTAGGTCAATTTCTAAAGCTAAGACGACCTTGGTAGACTCCACGTTAGTAATTCAGTTCGCTGCAGTGGCTAAAATTAACACTTATTTATAATTTTAGTATTTGAACTGACGGAAACATACTCTTAACGCTTAGCGTCCGTGCTCAGTACAGGCTATCTTTAAATTGCCTAGCCAGTAAGCGCATAGTATAGAAGAGCCGGCCACCTTGGTTTGACGCACAGAATCAGCCACTACATTTTCCTGATAAAGAATTCTGCTCATCAAAGTGCCTTATTAGCATTTTCTACGTATCCAATTCTTCCGTAAATTCCGTAAATTCCGTCAAAGTTTGACTCCTCTCCCAATAAAGACGCCCGCGTATCAGACGCTACATACACGCTAGACACTAAACGCTATGTTAGAGCCTAGTCTATTCTCAACTACTGCCCCACACGTTAACTCTAACACTACAACGTGCGCGTCCTAAAATGAAATGGTCATGAAAACTAGCTGATATTTAAGCTGCAAATTGCATTCCTTATAGCATTTTTACCCTGAAACTACTAAAATCTTGCGCACTACGATATTGCAAGTACTGGTTTTCGAGAAAGATTTAGCACGACATGAAAATAGAATCTGTTTAAGGATTACTCAAAGAACTAAACGAGAACGAGTAATGTAAACTGGATTCGGTAAATATAAGTGCAAGTGCCTCTCATGCATTGAGTTACATGAGTTACGAAAATACACGGATACGGATTGTAATGGAAATACAACTAAATTAAAACACGGGGCACACTAACCCTAAATATACGTTTGGTGAATCAATCCAGGGATAGTCTCAAGATTCAAGAATGTCCTAAAGCGTGATGTCAGTGGCCTTGCTCCTCAAAATAATATTGGGGGGCATTTAAATACTCCAAGATGGGCTTTGGAAGTATCAAATGATTGATCAAGTCCCGACGTACTGTTTTTAGAATGACGAATCTAAAAGTACAGTAAACATTATTAATATGCATGTTTGCCAATAGGAATAAACAGGCAGAAGTGGTAGGAACAAAACGGCGTTAATCTCCCTTACCGGCACATATGTTGCAGAGATCGTGGGTGCCTGAAACGGCTGTAGGGATGTAGGAGTTGTACCCTCATCGGCCCAAGTATCGGTCGCCGGTGGAGGAAAAATAAATATCTACCGGATCTGGAATGGGCAACTGCCTTTTCAACAAAATCCACTATTGTTGATGCCTTGAACCGTGTGAGAGGGCCGAAACTAAAGTTTCCCTATTTGGTAGTTCAAGTGTAAATAACCATTGAACGCAGTGTCACAATCACTTAAAGTCAGCACTATCTGTACTTACCTGATCATGTTCTATTCTGACATGCCGAATGAGCCCATTCAGCTTAAACGTGAGGGAGAAAATATATCTCGCATCACTGCTATCACGTACAATAAAGGAACCATCGGGTTCACCCCTAAGCAGATCCTCGGCACCCTCGCTTGACAAAGGGCCCCAATACCATCCACACTATATCAAGTGAAATTGAGCATAAATTATTAAATTGAATTATTCAAAATCCAAATTCGCAATAAATGTTTATCTTAAATAAACCCACATCTTTCACTTTCTCCAGACTATCTGCTACGTCCCGAGGCTGAATAAGGCTCTCAAGTGAGGCAGGCGTCTCGACCTTCTCCTCAACATCATCATCTTCTGCCTCCTCCAGGATTAATGGAGGGGCTGGAAGGGCTCGACTAACATTTGATGAATCGTCTTGAAAACTACTCAACAATTATCACAATCTTATATGAAGCTCTACGCTTACAAAATAAGGAAATGATAGGAGCTTTACCCAATCTCATTTCGATTGGAACTTTCCAACGCTTTGTCCTTCGGTCTACTTCTGCGAAACAAATTCATGAATGTATGCCCAAAGTTCCGCTTTTCTTTTCCTGGACTCCCGTGGCTGGTATCTTCCTTGAAGTGATCCTGGTCGTGAACTAGAACACCTGTCAAGGTCAGGGGCCGCAGCAATAATTTAGTTCGGTATATGTTTGTATTTACCCAACGGTACATATATGAGGTAGGGGCACATGCGAAATGTTAACCGCATACTTACGTTGACTAGATTCGTCATTTCTCTCACACTGCTCCTGAGGATGAGTATTTTCAATTTTGTCAGTTACACTTTCCCCACGTCTTTTCTTACTCCGTTGACCTGACAGTTTCCGACATTGTCGAAGTTCTTTGTGGTTGTGAACGGCAAGCTCGTCTTCATTATTGTTGTTTCGCTCTAATCGTGACCTTATTGCAGCAGCCTGAGCATGCCGTCTGTCCTCTTCGTTTAATATTTTCAGCTCAAGCGGCCCTCTTTGTTGTCTCTGGCTATTTCGTATTTTTAGCCCTCGATTGCTTGACGGTAATAATGAGTTTGCCGTGGTTATGCTGGAACAGGGATGCGGTTCAAGTCTTTCAGTACTTTCTCCAAAATGAATTGAGTGTCTCTGCTGCTGGTTTTTGGATTTGTCGAATTTTGTATATCTCTGTCGAGAAGTGTGATCATTGATTAGGGCGGAAGGATCGGTACACCCTTGCGGAATATTATCCAGTGGTAAAGAGTAAATATCACATTCAATGAATGCCTTGTCACAACGAGCAAGGACGGTATCTTCAACTTCAACAGTATTCCGACTTCGTGTCTTGACGTCATCTAGACTCTTCCTTCCCTTTCCCTCCCTATTCGGGCATGGCTTTGTTAGTGAGTCTTTAGCATGACCCGAAGATGAGTTCGCGTCGTTTTGTAAAATGAGGACTCGAACAGAATCTGCATTAAGCACGGTGACT
The DNA here is from genome assembly GCA_034696285.1 of Hypogastrura burkilli. NCBI lineage: Eukaryota > Metazoa > Arthropoda > Collembola > Poduromorpha > Hypogastruridae > Hypogastrura > Hypogastrura burkilli. The sequence goes on from JAQFZY010001106.1 coordinate 3,992, forward strand.
CCCATGCCTTCTCCAGTTAGCTTCGCCGGTAGAACTGTTTCTTGTCTACTCGTGACACATGTTAAACGTGGAGTACGGGGCAGGTACTCCCATGAAGTTGGTGCGCTCAAAACATTGCGCTCAGATGAATCTAAAGTCAAATAACAACAAGCCTTTCCATAAGGGGTTCAACGAATAAATTTAAAGAGTAGAACGGGCGTATGATATGTATGTCCGGTCATACCGTGAACCTGCGATGAATGTGCCTGTTGTGCTTGTGGATCCGATTCGAAAGTCAGTAACGGTAATGGATCCAGCTTCAGGAATGATAGCGGCTGGGAAAATGTATGGAAGGAAGTTATTACTAACTTTTCCAAGTATTTGTATGCATGAAAACATTATTGAAAGAGCTAGGTAAGTACTGAAAAGATTCCTCGCACCACTCACCTATCACCATAGCCTCACTAACGATACTAAATGAGATCCTCTCTGCAAAGTCCCAGACCCCTTTGCGAACGAAGGTGCGCCCGTGATGGAAACTCTGAATTGGGAGAATGGTATGAGGATTTGAACCAAAGGTTAGGATGGGCTCTCCACAGTTTGGGGATGGGCTGAGGTCACGAAAGTCAACTGGAGGCGGGAGCGGAACTACCAGTGAGCTGGTTGAAGGCGGTCCGAGGTCCTGAAATTCTGGAGGGGGTGATATAGCTAGTACATCATCCTCAACTCTTCTCATAGTCTCCAAAATTGGCTCGCCAGGTCAAGGACTTTGGGACCCTTGAGTAAGTTCCAGCACAAATCTGTAAAAATTATAAAAGAAGCAGTTCACAGTTCTTATTGCCTGACTTGACTTGATGTTTGTTTTATCTATGTATGATCCAACTATGTACATATGATGATCTACTATGCATACCGCGTAAATGCTACAAACTTTTATAACTTCATTGTTTTGTTGTTACTTATCTAGTTGTGCTTTAGTGACTTAATTTCTAACCTTGTAAGATTTCCTAACCCTACCCCGCATTCACCCTTAACTGGTGTCACAATTGGCTGCAGATCCCAGGGCAGGCCCTTTAAACTGACTTTCGCCCCGTCCGTCCTATAACCAGGAACGTATTATAAGTAAGAAGTAAAATAGAATGGGTCTATGATGGGTCTTAGTATTGAACATATATTGCATAATACCTAGACTTTTGTGTAGCCGTACATTACATTGTACTATACATACATATGTACATAACATAGCAGGTATAAGGTATATACATACATGCGTGGAGTTCCTCCTTTTGTGGTGAAAGTGAAAGTCTTGAGCTTAACCTTCAACTTTCACTGCCATCAGAGTCCGAGTCCTTTCATGGACACCGCCATCTTCCTCAGGAATGGAATTATGTCTAATCTCTCTCAACCCTTATATTTTCCAAGATTTGTAAGCGCATAAATACTTACCAAATATAAGTAGGTACTATTTAATTCAAGTTGTATACAAGTTATGACTTAAGGCGGACCCGGACACATTGAGGCTCCCAAGGGCCCGCTAATTAATCAGTTCCATTTTATTCTCATTGACAAAATACTCGTCCTTACAATAAATGTAAACGATTGTCTTATGGTAACATTAAAGATACCTAATTTAGTAGATATAATTTTAGCTTTCACACACCAGATACCGAGCCAAGACGGAAGTCTGAGGATACGACACAGTGACTTTAAATTACACAACACTCGAAATGCCGTACACTAAAACATTTTTCAGTCAAATTCAAAAGATGCGGAGAAAAGGTATACAGAAGACGAACAGAGATAAACTTTTAACCTTATACCATGTAAAAGATAGGAAACATGTACAACTGACTGAGATTACATTGTTACTGGCCAACCAGTATGTTACAGTCGTTATTATTTGGCCTGTCCGTTACCCGTGCCACATGGTATGCAGGAATTAGTAATTATAATAATAAATGGGAAAGTGATTAGTGATAGTAAGGTACATATAAAGAATAAAGAATAAATAAATAATCCGTAATAATCTATAAACTACTGGAAGGGATTTGGTAATAATGGTAAAAGGGCCTACCTAATAATTTGGCTAAGTCAACAGTAAAAACTAAAACTAGGAGAGGAACATAATAAGGACGTATTATAGCTCTCCTTACTAAAGGTAAGATGGCGACAAATTTTTAAAGAATTGGGAAAAACCCTAGCGCTCGCCGTAGGTTTTCGCGAGATTTGTGTAAGAGTTTGTCGCCATCTATCTTACCTTTCGAGTAAGGAGAGCAATAATACTATGTCGCAATAACCAAAAAATAACTTTTTAATAAGTTACGTATGTATGGGGCCATCATGAAAATTGGCGCCAACAAGATTTAGAGCTTGTAGTGGCTCGACAAGATATACGTAGAGACGCACGTATAGTCTTACGTAGATAAGTATCTCGATTTGGGACAAGAATTACTGTTAGGAAAAGAAGTATGTAGGTAGTAGGTACCTAATTATAAAAAAATAAAGACTTCATGGAGTATAGGTACGCAGCTACTATTTTTGGCTCGCGTGTCTGAAATTGTAGCGGCGTGACGACGACCTAGTCTCGACATGCCTCTCCGCTTCACTGGAGTACCCGTTCCTACGTGAAGTGCTCTTCCTTTGGGGAGTCTTAGTTGTAAATGGTGAGGCTGGTGTACTGCTTTCAGAAGGATTACGAGAACGCAGATTCCGAGCCTCAATTGGCAACATTAAAGCTGGGTCAGGACATGACTTCTTTTTCTCCTCTGGAGCCTCCTCCTCTTGGTAGCCCACGCTGCTGCATAAACTACGTGTGCGCTTGGACGAGCGGGTTCGAATTCCATAGAAAGCTTCAGCTTCCTGGCCTGCGTGATTCTCTTCAGTCAAATTGCAAATTGAAATGGTAGCTTCGTCTGGGTCGGGAGCAGGAATGTTTAAGAAGTTTTCTGGGAATGGTAATACATAATCGTCACACACATACGAGGAGTACTCCAACGCATCCTCACTTTCGTGCTGTGGGCTTTTTGGTTCCTCTTTAATTCGGTATATTGTGCTGGGGATGGCGACGAAGCCGTTGACATGAGGCTGTACTGTAGACCTCCTAGTGAAAGGTCGGTTCTCCGGTTCAGATGGCGGACTAGGTGAGCGACTCTTACAATACGGAGCTTCGTCTGAGTCCGATGGCGCCTCATCTCGATCATTAAACTGTCCAGCTGCCTCCTCTACCTCCTCTTCGTCTGCATTCAAATGTGCAACGATTTCAATGTCCGAGTCTGAATCCCCGTCCGGAGGCTCCGGACCTTTCCTTGGAATACTAGCATGGAGTGGTTGTGGTAGTAAGTTGCTGTTTGTTCTACCATAAGACGAGCTCTGTCCTGCTTTAACCACAAAGAGATTACATATTGTGCTGATAGTACAAATATGAGCTCTAACTTGAAAACTGAGAGCAAGACTCACCTGCTTCTAGATTGTCCAAGTCAATGATGCCAGCTAGCTTCGGCTGATTCAAATCGGATGACACTGGGAGCAAATATAATACGCCATTGTGCGGGTCTTGATTTTGGATTGTAAATGGAGGGCTACCTTCATCCTCATCATCAAATGTTTCCGCAGCCAAGCGGTAGGATCCGACAACATCACTAGACTCGGCCCCAGCACTGACGTTCGGAAGGATTTCAGTGACTGGAATCGGAAGGTCGTCAGGTGGGACAGAAAAAGAGTTGGCAAAAATTACTTCTTGGACGTCAGAATCTTCCGTGTACTCTGAATCAGACCCCGAGCCTTCTACCTCTGAATTGCGCTCAGTGCAATCAACAGAGTCGGATGGAATCTTGTCTTGAAATTTTACTTCAGTAACTTGAACGTCATCATCAGAGTCGGACGAAATATTGTCTTCAAATACGCTTTGAGTGACTGTAATGTCACTGTGACTCAATCCTTCAACATCTGTAACGCCCCGAGGATTCAGGTCTGGAGTAACTCTGATGTCATCAGCTTTTCGTTCTTGAGTAACTACAGCATCCTGAGGAATCCAGCCTTGTGTATGTGTGACTACAACGTCTTGAGGATTCAATTCTTGAGTAATTACAACGTCCTGCGGATTCAAGTCTTGTGTGACTCCAACGTCTTGAGGGTTCAATTCTTGTGTAATTGTAGCTGCATCGTCTTGAGGGTTTAATTCTTGTGTAATTGTAGCTGCATCGTCTTGAGGGTTCAATTCTTGTGTAATTGTAGCTGCATCGTCTTGAGGGTTCAATTCTTGTGTAATTGTAGCTGCATCGTCTTGAGGGTTCAATTCTTGTGTAATTGTAGCTCCATCGTCTTGAAGATCCCATGTCAACGCCTCCTCCTCGTCAACTGATGGATTAGATGGGCCAGATCCCAGCTTACCGTTTGTGACAAGGTCTTCATTGGGACCATCTTCACCAATGTCGATCTCCATCTCGTAGTCATTCATAGTTTCACCAGAAACATGCGTAGGAATTACACTTTGTATTTGGTCTTCGACATGATTAATTGATGGTTGCGCCAGCTCCATCGATTGAGCTGATTCAATTGACCCGGTGCCGGACATACCAGCTTCTGAATCAGAATCAACTTTCTCTTCAGTATCTACCTTGTTAATTTCCTCGCTATCAATTACAAGGTCTTCTGACCCGGCCTCGTCTTGGCATGAAAGGTGGGATGAGGATGAAGGTGAGAACAACGCTGAAGGAGTTGTGGATTCGGACTTTTCCGATGGAGGTTCACGGTTATCAACCGTAGTAGCTAGTTTAGGCTCTGAGGCTTTAATATTATCTAGTTCAGTGTCCACGGTCAAGTTCTCAAGGGTTATGTGACCGTTTGTAAGCTCGGATTGTATCCTGTGTCCGGCATCCATGCAATTCGACTCCTGAGGGTCACCATCTGGTTCATTGTTAGGTAGGAATGGCGTTCTATCAATAAAGAAGCCAGCAGGGCCTTCCTGCTCTTCATCTCCATCATCATCCGAGTCATCATCAATCGGGCCCGTAGTGGGTAGGCTGTCGACTGTCAGGCTCTTTTTGGATAACTGGGAACGAAATAAGAGCACGTATTATCTTTCGGGTTACAAAATAATTATATGTATACATACTAAATTGAAATAGAAAATGCACTAGCAAAACATTCTTACTTTGACCACTTTCATTATGTTCAGAACCCATAGGTACTCAAGTAAATTCACATCATCGGGGTCGGCACTTCCCTTAACTTGGACACGAATACCCAGATGAGTTTTTAGGGCTTTGCTAAAGCCTCTCGGGCTGGAGCCAATTCGTGCAAGAATCTTCTTCACAAAAGTCTTGTTCTTCTTCACCCCATCGTAAAATACCTTACAGATTCCCAAGAACTTCATAAATTTTATGCAATCAGTGTTAGTAGCATATGACTCCCAGTCTTCTAAAACGTTCTTCATCAAATAGAATGAGACCGAGCCATGCTCAGGGGTCTCATGTGTCAATATCAAAATTACATCCAAGACGTGTTGAGGAGATTCCCGCAGGATCTGTCGAAGTAAATCGTGAATGTCGTCGGCAATTTCTTTGCTCTCTTCTTTCTCAATTCTACGAAAGAAAATTAATATTTAAACTCATCAGTTAGGCTTCGGCACCCAAACCCAAACAAGTTTTGGTTCTGTCTGGCGTACGTTTACTTTCTAAGTGGAGTCATTTCTAATGCAAGTTAGTTATGCTACTCTGCTACTCCTACTAGCTACTCCAGCTACTTACGTGAAAACTTCTCTACTTCTTAAAAACATAAAAAGGTAAAAACAATTTTTATATCTCAGTCTTGGATGATTTAACATTTTTGTTATGCTGTGCTTATTTTTTACGTAATATGCCTTGCTGTATAACAAAGAGTTGTTCATGTGATGAGTTTTCAGCGGATATACACTTACGTTTTTGAGTTCAACATGAGGGTAACATAATGAGTCAAAATTTTTCCGAGAGCAGAGAGAACGCTAGATGCTTCATCGGGTTTCAAATCTAAGACAAGCATAATGTGCTTCAAGTCCGCTAACGAAGTTTGCATGAAATCCGCAAACTTTTTTGCCCTCTTCGGTCTTGTCATGAGCACTGGAACAGCACTGGCAATCGAGCTGCAAGACAAAAGAAAAATCGTTCCTTTAGTAAACCTTTAACAATGATCACCCATCACTCCAATTACCAGATTGTTTATTATGTTGTTTACTATAGGTAGTACTATTGGTTTGTGACCCACAGACGGGCGCACAGATAGATAAGATCATGACAGAAGACCTTTTGGTCTAAAATGCTGTAGACCGTGGTAGGACTCCGGTACTTCGAAACGGGGTTGGGTAAGAATATATTATCGCCTAAACCTAAACTATACTTTATATGCGATTGTAGATTGTAGGTAGTAGTTTATTCGTGTCACTGTAAGAACCCGCTAATTGTTTTATCTCTGCTTGCATACTTACAACTTACAAATGTACGTGTAAGAAAATTTACAGCGTCATCTAGCCACATCTTTTTTCTAAGGGACGTTAATTTTGAATACCCGACTTTTCAAGCCAGACTGTATATAGCCGTGTACTTTGTGTGATTATATATTAGATTTTTCATATATATATTTTGCAGTTTTATTTGCGTCCGTCTTTTATAATGAGATAGCCATGATCAATACTAATGATAATGATACCAAGTACTTAAAATCTTCACCAGCAAACTTTAAAACGACAAATGACTTCGCTACTGCTGCAATAATGCCGTTAAGCGTCAATGAAGCGCAAAGTCGAAGCATCTTAGGACCTTAACGGTTAAGGTCAAAGTTATTCCATTTTGGGCTCTTTGAACATTCGACTTACAATCTATCGTACATTATACTAGACCCTACCCTCTACCCTGATACCATGGGTGGAAAATCTGAAACAAAATAGGAAATTCCTCCTGTGGTAGAAAAGGTCTTATGGGAAGGTCTTGGTGTCCGTCTGTGAATTTCAAATTCCTTAATTTTTTGCAAAGTGTAAATTTTAAAAAATGGATGTGAATTCTAAGGGCGAAATGCAAGATGCTTTGGAAGTTAAAATCAAATAATTTGTGCAAAAAGTATAATTTAAAAAAAAATGCATGCTGATCTATGCTGATCCTATGCGTGAACATCTAGTTGAGGACCTCAACTCTCTAAACCTGAGCCACGGATATCCTTCACGTAGCGCCACAACAGTGTTGATCTTTTACGCGAAGTGCAAGAAAATTGTCAAACCGATGTCATTAACGAGACATTTCTAATATTTTGAAGGGCAGAATTAGCAGGCGTAACGTCTGACTTTGCCCACATATCCCATATCCTGCGTTTTTACGTCATTCGTCCTTGACTGCCACCTTCCACTAGCCACTAGCGTTTATTCTCAGTTCGTTAAATAGAACGCACTTGTTTTTAGTTGATACGTAACTATTACGGTTTATTATTTATTAAGTGACGGGCAACCAACCTTTCAAGATACTTCAGAAGAGTATAAAGCCCGTTCTTGACCAAAGTAGTAACAGTTTCATCATAATACTGTCCGTACTGTTTAATCCAATCGAAGTGATTTGAAAGATCTGACACAATTTTCTTAAAGCGTGGGGCCATGATTACTGAAGATGGCTTCTCCTGTACTCTTCTGCAAGAATGTGTACAATGAAAGTTGTTAATACATAGTTAAAAAGTAGAATATCCTTCTCCTTGATATGTATGAATGTATGGGAAATGGGAACAAAGCTCTGGATCCACTACTAGTCACCAACTTCTTACTACACCACCCCCCGAAGCTGGGCATCCACCAACCTTTAGTTTTGGCTGTACTAAGTCGGACTTTATTTTGTTAGGTTTTAACGTTCTAAGTGACTAATTTATCTGACTAACCGATCGAAGCGCCGAGGGTTAGATTTGAAAATAGTAGAATGCCCGACTCACTTGGGTGGATGGTGAAGATGGTGAGTGGTAACGGATAGTACGACCCCATACATACCTTCTCCGTGCCGTGTGTATGCAGGAGGCGGAGGGCCAGACAGGCACGTGGTAAGTCAGGCAGGTACTAACAGTTACACTACTACTACTAAATAGAATGTATGTAATACCCTATGTATATGGTCCCGCAAGCAGATTAAAAAATCACTTGAAAAAATGTTCGAAGTACGCAGAGACACTTTGCTCAGCAGCTTCAAGGGTAATATACTACCTACATTTCTTATGGCTTACAATAAAATTATAAGTAGAAGTAATAATAATATTTTCGAATTTGACTTCGTGTCGGACCTTAAAACTTGATCCTGGCGCTCTCCTCTCGCTCAGGTCGTCGTTCCGTCTTCCGTTTCCGTCGCCTGTCGTGTCCGTCATGAGATGAGAATAGCAACAGTGACAGTTCGAAGAAAAAGTCTTCCTTTTCGGAATTCTTGCACACTCTTCTACGCCCAATAATAGTTTACTTATTACTCTTGAATGTTTTAGGCATACAGCAATAGTTTATTTTTTTTAACTTAGATAATTCTAAAATACAAATGCGTAAAACGAGTAGAGAAATATCCGCTTCCGTTTATTTCAACGTCCTCTTCTGTCCTCTGTCCATCCTTTCTCGCCCTAACAATAATTTCCACGCTCATCGATGTAGCTTGCCTTATTTTTAACAAAGCTGTGACTCTTAGTTTCTACTAAAATTTGTACGGCAAATGGGAGGATAGTCCCTCCTGTGAAGTTAGATCGTTAGATCTGTACTTGTCCGATTCCCGTGCATACTTTCCTTTGGGACATTAGAGGAGGACTTATGCGAGAAGTTGAAATATAGAAGGTAGACTGGATTATAAGATGTTGGAGAGGCGATGTGTCCAGTTAACCTTGTATTTCTTGGGAGGACGTGCCGGGCCGGGATCCGGAATAATTGGGAATGGGACTACCGGAGAAGAGTTACCGAGAACGAGAGCAGGCAGCCTGCCAAGTTCACCACAAAGCCTGCAGCCTATGTTTAAATCTCTCCTCTTTACTTTTTGCTTTATCTTAGTTCGAGCTACTTCATATATTTAACTTAGATTAGGTTAGGTTACAACTTACTAAACGCAAGAATTAAATACGACCTAACGATACTAAATCAGTCTTTAGTTTGGTTAGGCTGCTTATGCATTTCATAGCAGGTGCTGTAAGTTTTGTGGTGAACTTGGGAGGCTGCCTGCTCTCGTTCTCGGTAACTCTTCTCCGGTAATGGGACTCCATCCATCATTCACTCTTCAGTTCTAGTCGGTCAGGGAGAAGTACAAGAGCTTGTGCGGAGGACCGACCGTCTTTGGATCCATTTTTTGGACTGCCAAATTAATTAACTGGGACTGGCCACACTTACCTTCACCTTAAAGACCCCCTACAATGAGAGATAAGGTAAGGATACACCCCGAAATTAACTTTTTATCTACTTTTAGGTGGTTGACGTAGGAGTAGTTCTTTAGGAAACCATGCTCCCGGCACGCATGGCAGAAAGATGGCGGCCATACCGTTGCGTTACCGTAGTAGTGCAGCAGGTATGTATGCTTTTAGCTGATACCGATTGATTGCTGAGGCAGAGCAGAGGTCAGAGGTCAAAAGACAAACGAGTAAATTATACTAGGTTGAAATTGAGTTGATACTAATACACTAATATGCAATGACATGTTACCTTATGATTCTACCCTGAGTAAAGGAAACTATTCTGTATTTTGGGTACGGATTAATGGGATTTTAAGTCTAAAGTCGGAAATCTCTTTGTGTTTTTGCTATTTCTTATTGGCAAACAAACGTGGTGGTAGGTACTAAGTACTTTGTGTGAGAATTATGATAGGTTCAACAATGGTTAAGTTTTTTCTATTAACTTCGATCACAACGCTGCCCAGTATTGTATTAATTTGCTATTAGAGACGACTACTGGTACTACTACTGTCCACTACGCATTATTTATCGACTCCCCACGTCTATATGTAAAATAAATAGAAACAAAGTTATTCCCTATTCTAAAGGGAAGGCACAGTACCCTACAATTTAGAATGAGTTATCAGTTGTCATAAGCCAAATCGTAATCATAATCGTTTCATTGTACACTAATTCTAGCTCTGATTTAGTGACTTTGCTATAAATAAGTTGTCAACGTTGAATCATTCCATAGTTGTCGTTTTTATTCCTCTTTTATAAAACTAATTAGTGTGTTCTTGTGTGTAACAGTGGAAGAAGAAACGTATGCGGCGGCTGAAGCGTAAGAGGAGGAAGATGCGTGCAAGGTCCAAGTAAACCCAGGACAAGGATTACGAAGAAACCTCACAGTATCCTGGAAACTGATGTCAGGCTCGACAGTCGGCTCAGGGGAAGGGAAGGAGGGCATGACCTCACCATCTTGTAATCTAAGCCTAAGCACCATCCACAATTCCTTTGTAATGTTATTCAATAAAACAAGGTTTAAAGGAAATTCAGTTCAGTAGTCGTTGGGAGTTGGAGACAGCATTTTTATTTGACATTTAGATTATTAATCGCAATTATTATGACAGCGTATTCCACATAATTCATTTCACAAGTTACGATTAGTGTTAAGCATTTGCCTCCCTTTTCATAAAACTCTTGTAGTTCAGAGGTAACGATGCACATCGGAGCACACAAATAAAACTGGTTAATCAATGTATTTCCCAAGAGTGTAGAGCAATGATAGTCATTTAGGTTGTTCGGGTAGAATCAGTTGAATTTTGAGTTTGACTTTTGGTTTTTACGTCGAACAGCTGGACAATTTACAATAGGCGAGGGCATGCATCATCAAAACCTCATACAGTATTAGTGCCACCACAACTTGTACAACATACAAAGTTTTTAAGAATTAAGGATCTGGGACAAAAGCATTAATTAGGTCTCGTGTAGCCATTGATTACACGCTTGCTCGCCTCCATCTTAGAATAGTAGATCACGGATCACACGTCATTTAACTGAATTTTGTATATAATGCGTAACGCTACTAATTTATGTAGGAATGTGTTATACTATGTATAATGGTACAAGTAACGTTACAAAATGTCCTCGTCGCCAACGAGCGTGTATCTACCTGGAGCCTCGATAGTCGATACTTATTAGTTACTTATTAGGGCAGATTCATAGGGTCAGGAAAAGTTACTTAATGCAGCATGCAGCATAGGAAATGTTGCCAAATCCTGAGGTTTAATTGCTTTCTAGTTACAGTGATTAAGACAAAAAGCATGAAAAATACTAAAGTACATTTCCATCGTAACATTTTTTTTCTCTAGTCACTAATACAACTAGTTTAATAACTTTCGCAATCAATTCTAAGAACTCAACATCTTTTCATATATGTATATACCTAATATAGGCATATGTACCTACTATGACATACCACGACATACATTGATAATAATATATACACATTACCATATCTAAAGATTAGCATAGTTTAGCTTGTGTAGGGGACCGCTCTTAACAATTTCTAAATCAAATACTCGACAAATAGTAGGTAGTAACGAATTCTTGACGACCAAAAACGGAGCAGAATGAGTGAAAATGAAGGCATTATTTACAGCAGTTAGCTGCGGCCCGAGGTGCATCCCTATCTTCTAATCTTCTTCCTTGACCTTGCCCAGGACCGGCACCTTGCTCACCTTTCGGCAATTTCTTTGCTATAATACGTGAAACGACAAATACAAATTAGTCAAAACAAGTTACAAACAAAAGAAGCAGTATATTTTTCCCCTACGAATTAACTGAATCTTACATCTGACAGTCCTACGGCTCGGAGTCTTAATCATAATTGATACGTTTATTGTAAATTGATAGTAAAAATTCCGAAATTCCAAACTGCCCGATGAATTGCTAGCACTGGATCGCATTTTTTTTTCTTTGCCGTAGCTTGCGAGTTATGCCTATTGAGCTCGGAGAGTAGGGTTGCAAAATTGCCGGCACCATCTAAATACGTTACCGGTAACGTTACCCTAACCGTAAATACACAGTTCTAAAAAATGGACTGAAGTACTCATAATCTCTAAGTATTGAATGTAATATTTTTCTGAGCACTTAAAAAATTTGAAATTTTAATTTAAGGGTCACAACAATTCGGACAGGCATAAGTGGAAACTCACAAAATCAACAATCTTCTCATGTTGAAGAATTTTTCCTTCTTATAAGTAACGCACAAAATACAAAATGCAATAATTTGTAAGTATTAAACTGTAAGAATTTAACACACTCGACAATGTTCCCTCCTTCCTTTCTTTCGTCAAAAATTTATTTTTCAGGTCAGCATGATCGCATAGATTTTCTACGCCTGCGAACAGGGTTGAATTGAAAACAAACCAGATTTTCAAAAACTCAAAAACTAGGTAACTCAAAAATAAGTACACATTGAACCTGAGTAAGGACATTTGCGAATTTTCGCAGACGCATTGCGTATGAGAAATTATTCTATAAACTCCATTTGAAGAAACTTTTAGCGAGTAACAATTGGTAAACCACAATGTAGTGAGTGGGTTTCGTTGATTTTCACTAAAGCAGTTCTGTAACTGGATAACTGAAAGCCTAATGTCAAGTCAAGGATGTTTAATGTATTTTTGAATGGATCACATTTTAATGAATTGATGTTATAATTTACATTAAAAAAATACGCTACCAACGTGTTACAGAGGAGTCTGGGCTTCGAGTATTTAATACTTAAGGCTCGACCTGGCCGAGCCTTAGGTCTTAAATACTCTAAGAGTTTGGGTATCATTACCGTTACTGGTAACGGTAACTTTGGGTAACTTAGATTCCCTAGCGGAGAGTAAACCCTACTAATGAGAATTCGGTAAAATATGTAAGAAACATGTATTTTTTAGTAGTTACCAATAGCCAGGAAGATATCCGTAACATTCATAGCCGTTTTCGCGGATGTTTCCATGAATAACAGTCCATTTTCCTCAGCATACGTATATGCCTCGTCATGATCCACCATCCTTTTTGCCGAGAGGTCTGATTTGTTGCCGGCCAAAGCAATCACAATGGATGGAGACGCCTGTCTCTGCAATTCCTTTACCCAAGTCTTCGCACGTGCAAACGTCTCCTGCGAAAATGATGGAGATGGAGACCCCTGGTCATTGACATGTTACAACTTTGCCGCTTTCAGGACATTTACAAACCCATCTTTCACTTAACATTTGCAAACAAGTAAAACCTACGAGTTAGCGTACTTATAGAGTACTACTCATATCCGAAATCCGAACCGAAACACTGCGTAGTAAATAGATCTATGATCTATGGGTAAGTGTACGTACAGATAATTTTACCCACCTAATATTCGGTATTAACCATTTAATTTGCATGTCGGGCATACCTGATTTGTTATGTCGTAGACGACTATGGCTGCCTGAGCTCCTCTGTAGTACATTGGGGCTAACGAATGATACCTCTCCTGTCCAGCCGTATCCCAGATTTCAAACTTTACTGTCGTATCGTCTAACATTACGGTCTGTGTTAAAAACGCGGCTGCAACAGTAACAAACAATTAGGACTTAGCATGAGCCACAGGACCTGCATTTCGGAAACCTAAAAATAAAAATTACTCACCTCCTATTGTACTCTCTTGGTACTCATGGAATTGACCTTTGACGAAGCGTAGCACTAAACTAGACTTTCCCACAGCGGATTCCCCAAGCAGGACCAGCTTGAACTGGCAAATTTTATTTTGTGTCGATCCATTTGGTCTTTGGGCTCCCGTAGCAGGGCGACTGGCCATCTCGACTGTCCTTTGTGGTCTTTGTATACAACGGTAAAAATTGAGCTTTATTGGATCCCAACCCTGAAATAATAAATGTGCGTATTACATAAACAATACATTTTCCAAGAACAAATTATATTTGAACGTGCGTATTGTCAGAGTCCGATTTAGAGCTGCATATAATCTGTATCATTATAAAACAGACAGCAGCCAACTATCATAGAGGAAAACGAGACCATGGGACGATTCTGTCGATGGGTGAGAAAGCCACACCTCCTGTTCTGGCTGTCTGGAATTACGTATAGTGGGGGCAACCGTTTCTCATTCTCTTTTCTCTAATGCACTTTACCCACAGATTGCGTTTTACTTTAAAAA
>JAQFZY010001107.1:0-18053 GCA_034696285.1 Hypogastrura burkilli
GATTAAAACAATAAGGAAAATTAATGCGCCGCTATTGTCCTAAGTTTGAGGCGCTTTGATGCGACACCCTAACTACTCCTACTTTTGTATAAATACTTGAAATACGAAATGTGTGGCGTGACAAGAGTTTGCGTGAACCGTTAAATATAATTGTTTAAAAATGAACTATAGCTTTACGTAGTACTAGCTAAAATAAAATTTTTATCATTAGTGATTTAGCACTAAGTTTTGATTCTTGTTAGTCGATTATTCCCATAATCAGAAGCATATAGGTAGTAGGTACAGAATACTTGAAAATCAAGTAGCGATTATAGGTATAATTAGTTCTGTCATTTTCCAATCTCACTCTCACCAGTACTAGCCTTCCGATAATATCTAATGAAATAGAGCTGGCTAACTGTCAACCAGCAGCTTATTATCACAATATTTGTGTAGAACTTGATTCTGTAATGTTAGCCTGTAAATTTTAATCAATTAGTTAGCATCAGAAGACGCACATATTCCTCCTGTGCCGATGAAATGAGACCCTTTAAGCGGAATTTCAGTATTATTTACTGTAAAATTATTTCGCTAGTATTATTACTGGTACTAGTCAATCTATCACTATGTTCGGCAGAAGACTTGGACACCATTCTTGGGCGAAGGCTACAGGACATAATCTCCGCCAATGATAATCCCGACCAGGCAAATCAATGGTAACTCTTAACTTAGATCAATCATAAATCAGCTATGCCTTATGCCTATTATTTCGCAGCCGTTCGTTAAAGTTTGAGCGAATTTACTGAACGACTGTAATAGTATTTCCAATATTCACAGGAAATAATGAACTATTGGTAAATCGTATCTGAATGGGCATGTTTTATTAAATAGGAAAGTTGAGCTGACCTCAGAAGGGAACTGGACTGATGTCGATTACACGGCTGGCTGTCCAGCAAGGTAGTATTAAAAGTAGACCGCCATTATGTACCAACTTTTCAAAGAACAGCTTTACAGTCCAAGCATCTATGTTATTCTTGCAGACGTGCAAATTGGCCTGCACAGGAACACTTTCACCGGATTAGTAAGCACGAAAAGTCTAAATTATCTAGGCAGAACATCGAATCTTTCCGTTAATTTTCCTTTAATCTACGTCTCTAATTTTAGTAACAATGGCGACCCTCTGGAACTCAGACAAATTAGACGCGGAGCTTCTGTCCAAAATATCCCTAGCCCTTGACTACTGGTTCGACCGTGACTTTACTGAGGATGACTGTATCAATGCAGGCGGGCGGGATGACTTGAAGTGTCCTTGCGGAACGCCTGGCTTCTGGAACTCCAACTGGTATGATCAGGTGAGGTCACAAGTGGCGAAGTCACAATAATTCAAACTCAGCATTTGTACACATTGATGTAGTAGGTGTTGATATTCGAAGACCTTAACTCCCTAAGCATGAGCCACGGGCCACAATAGAGTTACACTGAGTTAACTGGAGTTTTTAACGTGATTGATTTTTCATTTCCGGTAAAAGTGATATTTTTTCGTGACGATATTTGCTGCATTTTTCATTGGAATCCAGTACTTTGATATCCCGCCAGATGATCCTCATCCCGGGCCTCGTTGGCAGTGCTTGCCTGCTCCTGACCCCGGACCTCACCCCCACCCAGTTGGCCAACTGTACGATTCAAATGTCCCGGGCCTTCGTCCGAATAGACGGGGATCCGAATGGGAGCATGGGCCCAATGACCGGAGCAAATATGCTTGACGTCTCCTCGACTGGCGTCTCCCTTGCCCTTCTGACCTCTGACAGTCCTCTGCTGGAGGATGCCCTTGGGCGATACTACAGCGAGGCTCAGATCATGGAAGCGGGCGCAGACGGGATCCAGATCGACGGTTCCTACATGCAGCACAGCAGTCAGATCTACACGGGGAACTATGGGTCCGTCTTCATGCGGACCTTGCTCAAAATCTTCATCCAGACGGGAGACACGGAGCTCGGCCCGCCTCCTTCCGTCCAGGACGCCTTCCTCACGGTCATCAATGGGAGTGAATGGTTCATCTACGCCAAGAGCGGGGAGCAGCTGAGCTGGCAGTACAGCGTGATTGGAAGGATGGTCTCACATAAGCACAGCGACTGGAACGGAATTGGCTTGAACCTGGATGAGCTACTCCTAGGGACAGGGTCGTGGCCAAATGCAGCTGCTTTTCAAGAAATTGTGGAGCGCCTGAGGAATACTAGGAAAGGCGACAGGGCTGTCAATCCAGGCCCACTAGTTGGCACAAGATACTTCCACATTTCGGATTACTTGGTAAGAGCGGTGTATTTAAGGAAGCACCAACTTACTTCATGGTTAGCTGAATTACTTTTATTTTATTTTTCGGTAACAGCTTTTTTAAATACCTACGCCAAACTATATTACTACATTTCGTCCTAGATACATCGTGGACTCAACTACATCGTAGCGCTGAAAATGTACTCCAGCCGCACAACGAACTCCGAGTGTAACAATAATCAGAACCCGTACGGATTCCACTTGAGTGACGGCACCATCTACACTCATCTCACCGGAAACGAGTACACTGACGTATACGGGGCCTGGGACTGGAACCTTATCCCTGGAACTACTGTTGACTACGAGGGCACGCCGCTGGCCTGCAGCAATGTTCAGACCAAAGGGAAGGAGGACTTTGTCGGCGGGCTTGGGCACGGGGAAGGCGGGCTAGCCGTGATGAAGTACACGAATCCCAAGACTGGGTCCCTCAGCTGGACCAAAACATTCTTCTTCTTCCCCAACACCTATATTTCCTGGCTTGGGGAAGTCCAGGCCGAAACCGGAAATAGGCCCATCATTACCACGCTGGATCAGCGACAGCGGTCCGGCCCAATCTACGTGGACGGAGAGCTGGTACAGGAAGAGCTCCTGAGCTCGAAGGCAAGTACTCTCTGGCATGACCGTGTGGGCTACACCTTCCCCGCTCCCGTGGACCTAACAGTGGACACGCGACTTAAGACCAGTAATTGGTCAGAGATTGGGATTTCGGTGGGAAATGAGACGCAGGCCCTGTTTGCTGCCTACATTACGCATCCCTTAGACAACAGCCTCCTCTCACCGTACACGGTTAGGCTGGATATTGACCAAGAAGACTTTGCCAAGGAGAATGGGATCGGGAGAGCGAGGGTTCTAGCGTGGAATGGGCGCCAAGCCGCGGCGGATGTTAAAGGAGCTGCCTACGGAGAAGCAGGCGGGAGTTCCCGAATCATTAGCCTTGCATTTTGGTCATCCGGTGAGTTTGAGACTGGGCTGGAAGACATAGTCCGTGTCGAGGCAAGTGAGCCCGTACTTCTCCAGTTTCATTTGAAGGGGGATTCCCAAGGTTGGAGTCTGGTCGTGGCGGATCCTACTCAAGCTCTGGCTGAGGTTAATGTTAAAGTTCTGCTAGGAGGCTCAGGGGAAATGCTTAACCTCAATGTTCAGTTGCCGGAAGGGCTTTGGGCTGGAAGTTCAGTTGTTATAGAGCTCTAACAAGTCTATATATTGTACTCCCATTGAACTTAATTCGGATTGTTTATTTTTAATCGTAGTTTCTGTGAAATGTTTGTTGCAGAACTTTTGCAAAGTTATTCTGCAAACTTTATTTATTCGACATATTATTCGAAAAATTACTAGCCGCATGCGATAAAGTTAAGGAATAACTAGTAAACAGTCGCCTTCGGCTCCTGTCTCATATTTGCGCACACGGCACACCGCCGCTAAGCGAAGTTGGCTCTACGCCTCGAACGAGTTCGTACATATAATTCGATTTTGGATTCAATAAAATAACTAAACTTGTAATATTATAGAGTTATAGACTGTGTGTAAGGCAGTTGCTGAAACGGTTACGATGTCATATATTTGACATTACAACGTTAACTATACATAGATCAACACTAAAGTTAATTTTAATAAACTACATCTGCTGGATGCACTTTGTGACCGATGACACTGGTTAGGAAAATTTGAAGATTCTCGTTCTGGTTGGTATGGGCTATGGCCTATTTCGAATATAAAAGGGTCAACAAAGGCCTTTAGGATTTTCAGAAGATTTCAAACGTATAAAATATCCGTTGCTAGGGGCCATGTTTTTGGCACTAATTACCTGACTTCTTGACTCAAAAAATCTCATGTTCAAACTTGGTCAACTTGGTATAACAATTTCTTGAAGTCATAGAAACTATTTTTGGTAGGCGCGTCTCCTAGTCTTAAAAAGAACTATATGCAGGGACACAAAATTCAAATGCCACGACTGGCTAAACTGTATATATGTAGGAATAGGAATAGGACTATAGATTTTTCGTCTCTAGGATACAAGGAATACTGACAACATATAGTCTTAGCCCAAACACACCAAGGAAGCAAAAAAGTCACTTCGTAGTTGGTTTTTAAATAGGTAAGTAAATATTATTGGATTCCTTCTTTCGTATCGAAAAACCAATTAAAGTGACAATCTGTACATTTAAATCTTATTTGATCGTAAGAGTAAAATTCAACAATTCCATTTAAGGAAGGCAGATGGTGAGACAATAATGGTATCCAATACTTTAAAGCGTCATGACAATGGTGTATACAGTAAGTGCTGAATATTTCATTTGATCCAGTTATGGTAGAGTCACATACTAAATCCAAATTCTAAAAATGCCGAAAGTTGAGAACGAGACGGAACCAGCGGCGGCCCAGCCGTCGGCGGTAATGCGTGAGCTCTTGCCTCGTGGGGGCTACCTCCACTGTGAAGACACACTATCCTTCGTCCTATCCAAACCCAAGCTCCTCCCTTTGAAGTCCTACAATATGGAGAAGCTGGACCAAATTCAGAAGGAGTCCATGGAAAAGGCCTTGAAGATCATGGACTCTGGGAATCTGGATTAATACGTATTTGGATCATTGATTTAACTGAACATATTTAAGCTTACAAATGATTGCTTATAATTTATTGCTAACCTGATTTCTAAGTATGTCACTGGGCTTAGATGCATGTTAGTAACTTAGAAGTAGCGTACCCGAATTAGTTCTTTCCATTCCACTGCGATATGAATTAAGGCAAGTTAATTGTGTAATAAATACGGCGTGAGGGGATAATTACAGGGATAAGTTAGTGGTGTAAATATGGAATTTACTTTATTCACTGTCCTTACCTTACCCGATTTCACTTCACAGTAATTTATTATTGGTAAATAAATAAAATCTTAGCAATAATAACCTTATGTATATGTAGTACGTGGAAATTAATTGATGCAAACATTACTCCTATTCAGGACCAATTACGTATACATTATTAATCAGGCAAATTCAATAGAACAAATTGTTATTATTGATTATAGGGACCGTGGTGAACTTCCAGCACTCATTTAGCTGGTAGCAGTCGTTCTCTTCAGTATAATTAATTGGAATGGGATCTCCCTTGCAGGGTGGAAGCTGTGACTGATAGCTGGAACTTAGTTGGGAATGAGCCGCTTGGGGAACTATGGGTTGCCTTGATCTCTGTATTATCAGTAAAAATTAGGATAACTGAATTTCATACTATTTGCGCACGTACTATAAGTTGGTAAAAATAAGAGTCATAATTTTCTGGAAACGACCTGTGGAGGAAGTGCAATATTCGGATTATGAGTATAGACAGCTAATTTAAAAAATTACCAATTTCTTCGTCTCCGACAAGCAAAATGTACAAATTTTTGTGGAGTGGTAATCCTCACAATCGGCCCTAGCATCTCTCTCGTGGGAACATTGCTGATCTGAAATGGGGTGAGTCATCATTGCAATTACAGATCCAACTTAAGTATATATTAATGTCTCCCTGTAAACCCGACAAGCCTTCTAAGACGCCTTAAATTCGTCTACATATAGTCTCTCGTCTTTACGCTTCAAATAGCGAGTATCTGTCACGTCGACGGCGCACAAATTGGATAACCGATTATACTGTTTGGATTTGGATCCGAGAATTCCCTGATACGACCATATCATATCCATACATTTGTAGAATACACGGTAAGTCAGAAAACTCTGGATTTGGAACATTTTATCACAGTACAGTGTAATTTGGACTTCCACTCTTTTCCTAAACTAGGTACTAAACCTTAGTATTCACTGTAGTAAACTAAACTAAATGAGCTAATAATTAATCATAGGTAACTTAACTCTAAGTTCCCGATCCCGACCAACCTGAAAGTAGTTGAGAAGAGAGGTGTGAAATGTAGGAGGAGGCTAGACGCAGCGTTTCAATCTTGGACAGCTTCCTGTCAACAGGCTCCGTCGGAATTAGCGTTCGGAGTGCACTGAAGGCTGTGTTTACGCTAAAACCAAAATCAACAATTTTAAATATATATTGGAAGTACTTCTACAAGCCTACACATTTACTTTATACCAAAAATACTGACAACTCCAGTAGGAACAGAAGGAAAAGTAAACTTCCAGTACCTACTTGAAACTTTTAAAAAGCCGAGCTACTAGCTAAAAACAAATAAATTAAAATAAATCTAGCCAGTTAAAACTTTTTTTTTTTTTAAACCATGCCTTTATTTTATGTAGCCAAAACCAAAAGTTATTTTCTTCGCTTTGGGGTCAACACGAATATATACAGAAATTTAACTTCCTTAAAAGGAAACTTGTTGTAGCTTACGTTTATATTTTCTACAAGATCAACGGAACATGCTGCAAAGTATGTATGAACACAATAAGGATGAATTGATATTTTTATTGGAATTAATTTAATTGTAAGTCACCTCTGCGTTTTATCCCTTTCCCGACTCGCAGTTCCTTTGGCCTTCCCCATCTCCTTGTTCGTACTTCCGGAATCTGAGAAAGTCCTACTATTGTCTCCACTTTTTGTACTCGATGCTCTTTTCCCCATTTTAGCTGCTCCTACTCTGCCCAAGCAGGCTAAAATTGTCCCTATCGCCCCACCACGGCTCCACTTGTTACAATCTGAGATAATAGTAGTTCAGTGGAGGCAGACAGGATGTTAACCTCGTTTTGACCTTTTGGTTCCTTAACTAGTACTAACCGTCCAGCAGCCATGCGTTATAGTAGGAAGAACGGTTAGGGCAGCCGTATTCTTGACTCTGAAGTCTCTGCACGTGTCCCATATAATACTACTTTTAGCTATAATTACATGTTAGCGTTCAATCGCTCAAGCGGTCTTCCGAGCCCATAGATCACAATCTAGTCGGCCGTCTGAGGGATCTTGAGTGGCCCTAACATGGGGAACTATGATGTTTATTATGAGGAGGCTGAGGAGTCCATGGAGTCCATATACTACCTACTAGTACTACCCTCAACGTATTTTCTGCCTTCCCATCATCTGGTTTTCAAATTAGTTGAACCAGAGTCAACAAGCTTGGACCCTAAACCCCAATAACTCACGTCTCAATCCGGCCACAGCAGCAGCAAGAGCTCCGCCAGCCAGTAGACTCCAAATCAACCTTAATTAACTGTGAAGGAGAAATGGTTTATTAGCATGACGCCGGCGGAGCCGGAATTTAGATGAGCTTAACTGTAGTTCAATTGAGGAAGACTGAATGGGCAGGAACTGCCTACTTCATAATTCTGACATATCATATATAACCAGAATTAGATGGTTCCCGCAGTCAGCTCCACTCTCAATTCATTTCAACGGAATGCTAATACTTCATACTGATTGCCGGACCAAATAATAAATTTTTTCAATGATGAAATCCACGGATCCATTTTATGCCTCCTTCAGGATTTGAGTTTCAATTCATTGTCCCAAGTAGTAAGAAGTATATAAATATAATGTGCGTACATTTTTAAAATGCGACAAATACCAAAAATATGCCGCTTCAGAATGTTTTTTTTTATTGTTTCGTGTTAGGTTCACACGTTTAAACTTTAAACCCAAAGAATGAGAGAGCGACTACCGACTACTGTGCGGCGATCAACATTTGACAATGATTTACAGGATGAGCTCCATATGGAAAGGCAAAGGGCAAGGTCTAAGAAAAATAGAGCCCGAAAGGGAAAAAAAGGTTTTGTTGACAGAGAGTCAAATTGTGTGATGATGATGAAGTCTACAAGGTTATGTGCTACACGGATTTCCATCCAAATCTTCTAAAAGTAGCTTTTCCAACATTTTCGTCTTTCTATTAAGAAAATAAAGCGTGGAAATATTACGGAGAAAATAAGAGTATTAGCTTTTTACATATTAGTATTGTTTAGAAAGCGGTCCTGGTATTATATTGGTGGCACGTAACTATTTTATAGTATAGTCCCTCGTCTTTTTCCCATATAGCCTAGAGTTAAATTGGTTTAGGTAATAAGGATTAGGAGAACGAATTTGAAATCGGGATATTAGACGCTTGCTTTATTTATGATAATAAAGTCATTTCTAATAAAACTAAGAATAAATTACTACTAAATACTAAATAATAGCTATAAATAGCATTGATTTCCTACACCTAACCCCGCTTTTTTCAACGCTAGCGAATTAAAATGTCCCTGTAATATTTACAATTATGCATACAAAGCAATGCACATGACTTCGTAATCAATATTATATAAACAATTACCGAGCGGTCTGGGTAGCTTGAATGCTTGCAAACTGTTTGTGCACCGTATAGGAAATTGTATTGAGGGTAGCATATCGGTCTGTATCCGTACCACTACAGATTATTGTCTAATACCATCAGATAGCGTGATACGATTTCAAAAAGGAAATACTTTTCGGAATGTCATTTTTTAAGGTGATTTTTGTACGATCGCATGACTTAAAAACGCTGAAAAATTTAATTACCGAATATTTTGATAACTGCTTTTCGGTAATCAATCCCCGAAAAATTGCCAATCAGCGATCATACGATTTTGGGACGTAAAATCAAATTTGCGAATTACTCAAATTGAAAAATGCTTTAAAATGTGCGTATTATTAGAAATTTCGAAAAATGAATACTGATAGGTGGACACTCCAGTTCGTAGCATGTGAAAACCAATATTTTATACGATGGAACAGAATGGTCAGGATATAAATAGTAAATAACAAATGCATTTAGAAAAAGCAGGCTACCCTGAGCTTTAGTTTGCACTACACAGAAAGGACGAAACAAGTTTCACAAATCCAGGGTTAACTTTTGTGTCCGTGAAGATCCTCCTATTAAATCAAAATTGTAATAAAATGCATAAAATGAATTCATGAAAATTATCACAGAGGACCTGAACCTGAGACGGGAACGGGAAACAAAAATTAGTCCTGAATTGTTTGATACTTGCTTTCATCTTTCCAGTGCACTTTTAAGTTCAGGGTAGTCTGCTTTCTCAAGTCCATTTTTTATACGTTAATTTATTAAGTTTGTTATACTTAGCCTTAACTTTAACTGGAGTACCTTCGCCGACGCGCAAATTAACCCTGGATTTGTGAAACTTGTTTCTACCTTTCTAGTGCACACTAAGGCTCAGGGTAGCCTTCTTTTTCTAATTGCATTTTTTATTTTAAATTTTTTGACTGTCATTTTTTTTAAACACAGACTATCGAG
Organism: Hypogastrura burkilli; assembly: GCA_034696285.1. Classification (NCBI taxonomy): domain Eukaryota; kingdom Metazoa; phylum Arthropoda; class Collembola; order Poduromorpha; family Hypogastruridae; genus Hypogastrura; species Hypogastrura burkilli. The sequence goes on from JAQFZY010001107.1 coordinate 9,498, forward strand.
TCAATTTTCTAAATGTGCAACGAGACGGATAGCTTGCGCTGTAAAGCACTGGCAATTTGGTATGTAATTCGTATTGTCTGTATGTGGTCCATATAACACACAGTACACTACACAGTACACAGTACAGCGTGGAGTAGCTCTGATTCGCGTCAATCTATCACATGGCATGCCCTTTTATTTACAAGTGGAATTGGTAGACACGAATTAAGACAATCACAGTTGCTACGGTTACGCCGAAAGCCGATGAACTGCCCGTGAAACAGGGATTGAGAGTTCCCTATGTAAACGTGTGTTAGGAAATAGGCTCCAGAAAGGGTGACTTAAAGGCTATATATCTCAGGACCCATTTGACCTACTGAGGTCAGATTAAGTATGTTTTAAATGAATTTGTATGCTCTACAATAATTTCAGTTTCCGAAAGCCATAAGATCATGGAACGTGGGCTAAATCGACACCTAGAAGTCATTTTTGGTTTTTTTTTTATGCCACTAGGAATGAATAGAACGACGCTTTGAGTTGATGGGAATAATGAACACGGAATTTACCAATTTTTAGGCGTCATTAATTTTTGACCTTCATTGAGCCGTTTTATCTCAAAGTGGTCTTCGGACATTTGAGGACTGGAGGTGGTCTTCGGACATTTGGGGACTGGAGGGAAATGCGTACCCTACAGGACTTAACTTTTTCCGTAAATAAATACGGATAATCCATTCTCTGTTGTCAAGGAGGCAAAAGTTAAGTCCGGCTCACGGAAAAATGGTTAAATTCTGAACCCTTTGGGAACACGGAAATGAAGATTTCTACAGAAGTACAGGCAAGAAGTTGGTAATACCTGCTTTTTAGTATTTTTGAAGTTGTACTGTTTTTCGATCACCGGTCACAAAGGTCAGGTTTGGTTTCTAAGGTGAAAATTCCTTTAGTAGTGACGCAGTGGCTGTCGTCGACCGATATATAACAGAGCATAACATATAGAAATCGCATACTCTTCGAAAAATCAGTTTAAATGTAGGTAAGAGTTTATTGGGATCATTTTTTAGCACATTTTGCGACCGGAGCAGTCATCATGAAATCGGAAATCCGATACACACCTATTGGTTTGCATAATAAATTAACCAACATTTCGAGCGTACATGTACCATATCATATACCCATTAAACGCATATGGCACGTGTACCCTAGAAATGTTTTGAATATGTAGTTGCTGATTCCACATTCCGCGATAGCGCGGTGGCTCGTTGGCTAGTTCTGTAATAATACTGCATTTACGTGTAATAATAGCTCAAAGGTCAGAGGTCATAAGGCGCATTGAAATTCGCGTGTTAATGTTTCCCAGCAAAACAAGCACCATACAAGTTAACCTCGAGGGCATACCAGAGCAGAGGGCCAAGCTAACGTGGTCACCGGTTACAAGGTCAAATGTCATGATGTCAAACAGTCAATGAAAGTTTTTGCGATAATTAGATAATTTGCAGCAAATCCTTTGCTTTTAATCACTGAAACTCCCAATAGTTTAATGGATGGTGGATAAGAATAAGGATGGATAGTGGGAAAATATCTACACACAAACACACGTTCGATGTCATAGAGTGAGTGTGGACTGAAGGCTGAGCTCGGACAGGAACGACAGTTTAAATGAACCGAAACCAAGAGACAGGAAAAAGAGCATGACATGACACGCAGTCATTTTAAACTCTACCATCTTAAGTTCGCAGTTGTTTATTTCCTTATATATAACATTAGTGAACAAATAAATCTATCTTCCTTCGTTCTGTTTTTAAAGCTTATATGTAATATTATCGCTGAAATAAATGATATGGTCAGAATTACGTTAATTGTAAATAAAATACCCGGGACGGGAACAGAGGACTGAATTGTGTGCTGTAGTAAATGGTGGTAACGTTTAGTAAAGCTGTCAGAACTGGAGTAGGCTGCATGTATGCATTCTCGTCTTTTCAGCTTCAGGGAAGTGCCGCATTGGTTCTGCAGTTTTTAATCAGTGACGTGTTATAGATTCCAATCAGAACACTGACTGTCGACACTTCAAAATGTCTACCCTTGACATTTCGGCGAATGCAACGACAATGCGTGTCATCGAGCTGCTCAACTACTACGGTAAGGGGAATATCTTAACCTTATCTTAACCATTAAAGTCACACGCACACATATAACCCTACCGTACCTCTTCGTTGGTGAGTCGTATCCTACAAGTAGTCACCATCTGCTATAGGCAACAGAAAAAGTATACTTAGAACTTCGAGTGCCGAGTTCATGCTTCATGATGTCATTTCACTAGCTGCAAGTTTCCGAGTTCGTCAGTATTACTATCTATGTATTTTACAATTACTGTGTACAAGTAACAACCTCGCCTTCGGCTCGTGTCTTGCACTTGCGCACGCGGCTCCGCCGCTTAGCGGGCTTGGCTCTACGTCTGGAACTAATTAGTACAAATATTTTCTTTAGTAAATATATCGATTATTTAACTCTACAAATAGTCTGATGTTTGCAAAAGCCATGTCACAGAAACAAAGTACCTACGAACTGATATGCTAGACGCTGCACGTAAGATTTAAGAAACAGACAGGAAATAGAAAAATGCATGAAAGAACCATTTATTGAATAAGAAAGTTTTTCTAATGTTTTAAAGCAATGTTTTCTATTGGATGAAAACATGTTTTAAAGCATACCAACCCAATTTGTATATTTCTAATAATTTTTCAACGTTTAATGTATGTTTCCCCTACATTTAGGAAAGGACCGCGTGGACAGGAAAACGGTGGATGAACGACTCTCAAAACTTTTGAAAGCTGACCCGAAGTCGACTTTTCTAGTCCATCTCTCACTCTTCCTTCATTTGGACCTTTCGGAGGTAAACTCCGTGCTCGAAAATGATCACATTTACCCGTTCATTCCGTCCGGAAAACTGATTACTCCAGAACTTTACATGGAGCTCGTTTCTGAGCATGGCCTTTACTTCTACTTCATTCACATGGTTGCGACGCTTAAGGACAAGGAATTCGCGAGAGCTCTGCTCACTGCTTCTGTTGTAAAAATCGAGAAACAGCTCCAGGATGAGAACTTTCAGACTGACTCAGTAATTGAATATATCCTCGTCCTTGCTCAGCTCTCGCGTGGAGAGACTGAACCGTTCTTCAGTGGCACCTTCGACGCCGTTCTTAATAAGTTTCTGGGAGCCGTGAATAAGGATGCCGGTACGAAGGAAAAGCTTGCCCTCCTCCTACGACTTGCTGGAACCCTCTGCATGAAGGATGACGATTATGAAGGAGACTCTGAAATTGCGGAGCTGAGCAAGAACTTTTTCTACGCTCCGTCCAAGGGACGAGCTGATAATGCCACTCTTGTGTATGAGACCATTTTTGAGATCCAGAAGAATCCGGAAGATCTTCCTGTCGGCATAGCCGCACTAACAATTCTGAACACCGTCTTCTCGAAAAGTCCCCACTTGATCAGTGTTCCAAAGGAGGAAAGTGATGAGTGGATCAATGAAAAGAGGCTTCCGTATTTGAGCTGGCTGGAGTTCCTTGGGGGTTGTGGCTACTTGGCTCACTCTCTTTTAAAGAAATACGAGGCGGAAATAGATCAGACGGGGATTGGTCAGCTTCTCTTGGCTACGAGTAATTGGGCAAAATTCAGACCCAAGTACACGTATGACGACTTCAAAGATGAGATCCGGAATTTTCCGGAGTTTCTGGAGCTCTTCTCTATATTTGGAAGGAGTCGTCGATATCAGAAGGATTGGTTTCAAGCTCTTCTAGCGTATCCGGAAATGTTCATGAACTCAACCGCTCTCCAACTCTTGGATACACTTGTGGTTCCTAATGCGGATACTGAGTTTGCCTACAAGCTCACTAAGATTACCTTAGACCTGAATCCGGGACTGAGTGGTGGAGAGCGTCTCCCTGAACGGGTAAGGGAAGTCATTTTGAGTCTCTTGAGGAGCCCTGGAGTCAAGCGAGATGAGTTAGTCAAGCAAGTATTCGAGAGCGGAGTTCATTCTACTTTTGCGAGGAACGAGTTCAAGTTGGATCTCGCTGAAGTGTGTATCATGGTTCGGACGATGCAGAATGCGAAGCTGGCTGTGAAAAGGGAAAAGGTAACTTGACATTAGATTAGACATAAGTACTCAAAAATCATGACTACTGCTACTAAGTACTAAGCAAAAGACTTACCTCTCTGACTCTCTGAGACTGCTACTATTTATGTAATCTATTACTATGTAAGATTTTTTATTTGTGTTACCGGCGATTTAACTGCTTGTTTATATTTCAATTCTGACTGTATTAACACTTGTTTTAACATAAGTACTTTCAATATATTCCTAATTCATTCTTAATCAATTACAGCGCATCAGCCGTCTCAAAAGATTTAGTAATGATATCACAAGTAATATAATTTAGTTTTAGTTGAAATAGTATAGAATTTCATTAAGTATACAATACCAATAGTAATTGTGAACATTGAATATTTTTTTTTTCACTTTTTCCAGTACGAGGACGCTGTCTACACCTTAATATTTCAAAATCCATTGGAGGCCCTGGAGTCACTCCTCACTGTATCCCTCCGAAGTCACTACTTCAAGCCCCTCCAATGGGCCAAAGTATTCTTGTCACTTCCACCGCCTAAAACAGAAGCCGTGACTCTCTTTCCAACCACAGGCCAATTGGCCCTTTTCAATCTCCTCTCAGATCTCAAAGATATGGACCCAATTCTCGACTTCATCTCGATCGGCCTCCCACTCTTCATTGCCGACGGCCTCTTGACCTTCTCTCAAGTCTACGAGACGGTTCTCAAAGTTGTGGACACGACTTTGAAAGAAGGGGACATACGGAAAGTGGTTCGACTCTTTGAGATTTACAAGAAACTGGTTATCGAACAGTTGGGACGATCGGAAGTTGTTGAGCCGGTCCAGGTATACGTCAAGTCTATCCTTGGTTTCACGTACATAATGTCTCGGCCACCCTACTTTGTTCCCATAATGAGTATTCGAGAGCACTGCCTGGAGCTTCTAGACTTCTTAAAGTCGCACTACAAGCAACCGGATGACCTTCTGCTGTCACCTGAAGAGCTTGAGAAGGGAATTGAAGACGAGAGCGACGGTCACCTTGGCCTCAAGTTCATTCGAACCAAGGAGTTCCGCCCTACCATTCATAGCTACTTCATTCGAACCAAGAACAGTTCAGATTCCGATTCAGACTTCTGGGACCTCGTTTCAGATCTTGGATTCCAAGTGAACAATAGCTGCCGCCTAGAATGGGAAGATATTGTTCAATACTGGCTTACCGTTGTCTATCCCAACAGACCGGTTCTCCATACCAACGGACTGGTCCGGTTCCTGGCTGACGCCGTAGCGGGTGCCTTCAAAATGCGAGGTTGTCGGAGTGGGAACTTTCTGGCTTTCTTTGCCCACTTTCTGCTGGAGCTGGAGAAAGACCCCGAATTGAGCCCTAAGCCTGAGGAACAGCTGTATTTGATTAAAGTCCTCATCAGCATCATTCTGGAGCTCTACAAGGACAAGGAGAAGGGGAGGCAGACCCATGCTCAGCTCCAAGTCAAGGGTCAACTTTTCCAGCAGGCAATGCTCGTTATTCTGGAATTCGTGGAGTGGATCGTCCAGGACGGGGCCAATGATGGCGTGAAGGAACCGATCCGTAAGTATTTGGCTACAATCCCGGAAACCGTTCAATGGCCGTCCGGACAGGCCTGCCTTCCAATTTACAGTACGATTCTGGATCGGTTGAAGGACGGGCGAGTGACTTCCATGGCTCAACCTAAGACTCATGAGATGCCGGCTGCTGCAGAATTACTCAAACAACTTGCTAACGCCAATCTGGACGAATGATCAGGCCTCATCTTACTTTACTTAAGATACAGTAACAAGGTTTTTCGTGCTGATAAATCATTGTTATTGGTGACACCCGTGGTTTGCCTAATATAGTTCGTAATGAGTTGTTGCGTTTATAAAAAAAAATTACTATCTAGTAGTATGCCTTACTGATTATCTGTTTTTGTACTTTTTTACAAGCGAGATATGTAGCGTAGTACGTTTATAATTAAATCTAAACATCCAGAAGTTAAACAAAAATATTAAAGATTTATACGATATTTCACGTGTTCGTATACTTGGTACTTATAGTGGATTTATTTTGCTTGGTACCAACCAAAAGTTTTCGATTTCATATGAAAACTTTATTCTCATCTCACACTCTATACACTGTCACTAGTCCGTGGTTTCACAATTTGTTCACGGTCATTGTTATTATAGCAGCTAAGGAGTTTGCATAATCAGTCCGTGGGCACGGTATAGTTTATCTAATCTTAAGCAATACTGTTCGCTGTTCATTATATGATGAAGCGAATTGTAAGGGCTACAGCGGATGGGCTATGCCTTATGGCCGAATATTGCTTTCGTGTAATCATCGTATATGCCTGTCAAGAATGAGAGTAAACGCTATCATACTCCTACCATGTATATACATATCGTAGTAATTAGTAATGTACAAAAGCTTAGATCTTCAATGACGTAATTCGTAATGCCTCATTCATTCAGAGACTGATAAGAGCCAGTCAGGTCTTGGCAGAATATTTCATTTAAAGTGACTTCACGAGGCACGACGTCAGGACAGATGCAGAGTCAGCCTTCGGAGACCTGTTGCACGTTGGACGTGTCATTTTGAGGACAGACCGCCGCCGGTAAGGTACCATACGGCCTAGTGTCTCACGATCAACCGACAGGTATAATATTACTATAGACTGTAGCTGAAATTAGTTTTTGCGAAAAACCGATGTACTTATTTATACGGGCATATTTTTGACTCGTTAACTTGTTTTTGTATAATTAATTAACTTTAATTGATCTAAGGGCCTCTGCTGCATTTAATTCTGGAATAATCTGGGTGTTAATCATAACATCATAAGCACAGGATGGGAGCGGCCCTGGGAGATCCCAAATGGAAGAATTTCACTTTCAGACTGCTAAGCGTGGACGATCACGCTTGGGTCATGGAACACTTGGAAACCCAATTCTTAGTGGATGAGCCCTTAAATCATGCCTTTGGTCATGATGATGACAAGGTCCGCTATTTGGCCCTGAGAGTCAAAATATTTCTCTCTCAAAACTTGAGCTTTGTTGCTGAGGATAATGAGACTAAAGAGGTAATTTCCAGCTCCTATTTATCTATATCTTACATTTTCCTGAATGATGCAAGATGCAATACTGTATTTTGTATTTGTTCTACAATTTGGTGAAGGACTGAATTCGGCGGATTTCTCTAATTTGAGTGCTTCCATATGTTGATAGATTGGAGGCCTACTCCTCAACATTTACCACAAGGTGGACCATGACCTAGGAATCCCGCCGCCGTCCGGCACGAACGTCGTTAGGATCTTCTTGAACAGAATAGAAGCCGTGCACAACATTTATGAGAAGTTCGGAGTGGATCAGTTTGCTGAGATCTTCATTGCCTCGGTGGGCCGGAACTATCGGGGCCTAGGCTTGGCCAAGGAAATGTTCCGACGCTCCCTTGACTTGTTCAAAGCACATTCCTACCCCGTCGTCAAGGTCTGTGGCTCGAATCCAATTACGCTACAAATCTGTGCTAGCCTCGGCTTCCAAGAGCTCGGGAGCTGGAAACTCAGTGAGGCCAAAGACGATGACGGGGAGCCGCTTCTCCCGCCAAACTCTAATTGTGTAGGCATTGCTGTAGCTATAACTGCTCTCAAATTTTAAATGTATTAATTAAATACAATCGCTTTACGAAATATATCTTGGGCTGGGCTCGTAAGTTTGAACATAATTATGTTCCATGTTCCATGTGGGGAGAATGATTTCACTGAAACGATCTGGCGGTTAAGCGGAAATAACAAAGAATCGAATTTATCGTTCAAACTATACGGAATACGAACCACTAGAAGGTGCTACTCACCGTTTGAAAAATACTATGTAATATATGGTGCATGTATCAGTTGTAATTAGCTTAGGACAAAAGCATTAGCTTCTTGTCTTACAATGATTGGCTGAAATTGAAATATAATATCCTTCTTGGCACTGGAGCCAAAAATTCCAACAAAACTATTCAACACACTATGCCATAACCAACACCGCGTAGTAGGTACGAAGAACAAATCTTATAAAGCTGGCTTGATTACAGTCGCTTATTGAATCAACAATAGTGGCTCTCTGGGCTCAGTTAATAGATTAAGTCCCATTCTGCACTGCACTGTGCATTATTGTATTCACTTCTTTTTACAGTAAAGTCACTTTCAAGTCTAATAAAAACAGAAGATGAAATTGTTCAGTATCTGGGGCTCTCGCTTCACAGTCCAATCAATTGTCTACATTGCATTAAGCATTGGTAAGCCATAATTGTTAAACGGGTATTGTGAAATTGTGACTCATTTTCGTCGAACAAAAAAAATAATTTCTCTTAAACCTCCCAGAAACTCTGATGTCGTACTCCAAAAATTTATTCAAACGGAAGATAACACAAAGCAATTGCAGAATCTCACCCGCTAACAGGTGAAACGCCGGAGCCGGAAGTT
>JAQFZY010001108.1:0-18043 GCA_034696285.1 Hypogastrura burkilli
TGATCCTACGACATATGAATTTTCCATTTCTCAAGTGGTGTATGGTGCAAGTGGTGCTAATGGCTCAACTCTGAGATTCGTGCCGGGAAACTAAAACTCAACCTAATAAATGTTTAAATGACGGCAAATACAAATAAGAACACTACTGGCCACTGAGACACTTACTTGCAAGGAAGGCCCGGAGACCCGCACTGGCCTGGGCCTTCTTTTCATCACTTGTCTTCGTTTTCAGCGCAATTGGCACTGTATTAGCCCTTTTCAAGAGAACCGGCTTTGGTTTAGCCTCGATCCAATTATTATTTGCGAGGAGGAGGAGATTATCAAACCGTGCCTTCACCTTGTCAATCTGAAAAAAAAAAATACCTGGCTACTACTACTGCTGTCCAAATTTGTGAGCTCAGCGCTATACATTTAGAAAATAGAATTAAAAAATATATAGCATTACGCTTATAACAGCAACGTCCCACCATCCCTGCAAATCACAGGGCAGGATGGGCCCGGGATCCGAATGACGGCTCAGATAGAAGTAGAGGATTTCACCAAACTGAGGCATCTTGGATTCCATAAGGAGCTGGGCCTGGCCCAGCGTGCTCTGAATGTCCCCATAAGTCTCTTCTGGAATATCCGTTCTTTCTGCAAGAATCTTGTTCCACTGGGTCGAGTATTCCATCAACGTGCGGCAGGCCTTTACGAAGACGTCGCTGTGGAAAATTACGAATAATAAAAATTAAATTCTAATCTGTCATATTGAAACCAGAGTTGGGCGTTTTGCCTTCCGGTCCTAGTAAGGCAGTAAGTCAGGCAAGGAAGTAAAAAGAAGGCGACAAGACAGGAAGACAAGATTTTAAGTAAGGTAGGAAGGCAGGAAGGGAAGAATTGTAAAGTAAGGAGGTAAGACAAGAAATAGGAAGATGAAGGCAAGAAATGTGCTCAGCTATGACGGCAAAAAAGAAGAAGTGTGCGTACTTGTATTCTATGTAAACAGCGTCAAACTGCATTCCCTTGGCCTTTTTCTTTTTCACTGGAGTTTGAGCAGCAGGAACAGGCGGAAGATTATTTAACGGCAAGTTTGATTGAGCGGGCTCTGCCATGTCAACTGAATCCACTTTATCTTCTGAACTAGGTATATCCGGCTGCTCAGTGTTTATTGGGGAGTCTTTCCCACGGTATGTTACGCCGTTAGTTGACGTCATCTTCTTTGAAGGGCCGTTAGCTGCTTTATTGTTGACGGGTAGAAGGGAGCTGATGGATACGACGGGTGCTAGAAAATAAAGCGTTCATTAGCCTTCAGTTGCTTAAGATTTAGATCCCTTTTTCTGTATTAAATCCAACTTTGATCGGATTTTAAGTTATTCGGTGGCTAATTTTATAAGTTATTTATCCCACTTGACGTAAATCCCACTAAATTTCATCACACTGGGATTCCATTATATACAATTAAATCCCACTAAAACTCACTAGCCATTAAATCCCACTAAAACTCACTAGCCATTAAATCTCACTAAATCCCACTAAATGAAACCCTAAACTCCGTAAGTCGCGTAGATATGAATTAGCATTATTGGTGACTTACCCACAACAGGCGCTGTTTTGGATACGTTGAAATTCTTGAGCCGGTTCGTTACCGTTACCGTGTTTACATTCAAGTTGGTCTTGCTTGAAGAGGCGGATTTGGAAACGGGCACCCCAGCCTTGGCCGTCATTGCCCTTGTAACCCGCCGCTCAGTTGGCAGAGATTCCGGCTGGGCCTTGGGCTGCTGTCCAGGAGCAAGAATTTGCCTCTGGTTTGGCCTGTTAACAACGGCGGATCCTGGTCGACTGGGTGGTACTCCATGTACAGGCCCCCCAGCACCGGCCTAATAAGTCAGAAGTTATAGTTAAGTATGTAGTTTGATAACTTTAGCTTAGAATCAACATTTTGAAAGGAATCAGCATCAAGGGCCATTACCTTGAAGGGAGGCTTCTTGCCCCCTGCGTTTTGTCTCGCAAGTTCATCCTTTTCTTTTTTCCAGCGGGCCAGCTGTTCCTTCCTTGATTCAACCTTGGTCTTATCTAGAGGACCCGATTCGGTTAATTGCTTCCCTTTGATGCTCTGACAAGTTGAGAGGAAGGAGGAATTTGGCTTCCTGTTCTCCATTATTACCTCCGTTCGCTTGTTCTTTTGTCGCTTTTCAATTTCGTAGAGACGATCCGCTACACGACCGTCTTGATCACGAAGGTAGGTTATATTCGATTTCTTATGGAAGTTTTCCCTATTTTTTCTAGCCGGGGACTGCCTCGTGGTTTGTCTAAACGGGACATTGGCAAATGTTTATATGCATACCAGTATCCACAAAACAGAAAAGTTAGGAATAGGTGACTAGTGACTACTCACAGTGACCTTTCCGGTTCTTCCTTTAGGGAAGCTTTTTCCGTCTGAGCGGGCGGTTGCACCAAATGCTCAAATCTTTTTCCGAATGGTCCCAGTGCTTTAATTAGGTCCATTGATGGAACGGTTCTAAAATAGAGCAAAACATAATATTATCGTATTAAATTCCCGTTTTATTTAAATATTAGCATCTAATTTGGTAATACATCAACTACTTAACAAAACTGAAAATACTGTGCGATAGATATGCTGGGCTGGAGCTGAAGTTACAGCTATTTTCTTGCCGATTAAAGCTTAGCTTGAACGATAGTAGCTATCAGCTAAGCACTTTCAATGTAAGAGAATACAGAACAGACATAGTAAATCAAACATGTGCGTCGAACCTGATTTTGATTTGCTTGAATGGCAGTAGTGGCCATAATGAGATGCTGAGAGACAGAAATTTCGATAATAAATACTGACACTATGTACTAAGCCCTCGGAGCTTCCTGAGAAAAAAAAATTAAAGCATTTTAGAATCAAAGTTAATCTTAACTGCTCCGTAACTCATGCGTTCGGGTTGGTTTACGTTGCCTCTAACTACTGTTTCTGTTTTCCGTTGAATACTAAAGTTGGGTAATTTGCCAAGGGGATGTACATGAATTTGGTATTACTGTACTTTTGGTCCTGTACTGTAATTTTTTTTATCAATCTCAACACCTAATATTTATTAGTTTAACCGGGACTTTAACCTGAGCTTACATATAAAATTCAAAATGAATGTTTACATTATTGGGTCGTCTAACGTCCAACGCGCCTGACCCTGACCCTTCACGAGCAAACCAACGTGACTCAAATCAATCACACACACTTACAATAAAGATAACATATAATATTTATTGTTGCGTTAGCTTAATTTTATATACTTATCGTAGTTCAAGTTAAAAGTCCTTACATGCTACATAAAACGATTGATTTTAGCAGAAAATGTATAATTTAAACTGATTAACGAGAAAGGAATAAAAGCTGCTAAACCTTAGTAACCATGCACATGCACTTATATCTAATATATATTATGTAATTTATGCATTCCTGTCCTGTTGTGCCGTCAGCCGTGCCTTGTGTATTGTGTCTACTACGTCGGTACGTCGTAATCAATAAATTACGAATTTGTTGTATGCTTACTTGAGAGGTTATGCCTGCTCCAATTCTGGGGATTTAAATTGTTCAATTAAAACTTACAGTCTTGATTACCGAAAAAATAAAAAATCCAATTAATTATAGTGTAGTAAAGTAGCCAGGCACAAAACTAGAAAGAAGCAAGAACCGGAAGGATGCGGCTGCTGATATAGATATACTGACTGAGGTGAGCTGAGTGAACCTAACGGACAACAATAAATCCTGTTACACTAAATGCCACCACCGAATAGTAGACTAACTAATATGACAGTCTTAAAGAAATAATTTTATTGACTAGCATAGTTAGTTCACATTATTTTTGAAGTAATTTTAATTATTTTTGTAAGTAACGGAACTCTTTAGACAAGCAAAACGCGGCGCACTATGTTAAACTAAAATTATTTAATATTTTAGTTGGTACAGTTTAGTATTTCATTAATATCGGATTTGAGCCCGCCCTAAATACATAAACTCAACTTTAGTCCCGCCGTTTCACTCTTGCCGCTCTATGCTAACTTCTGCTGTACAATTTTTCAGCTTCAAACGAATTGAATTACGTTACGTATTACGTATGCTAAAACGTGAAAATAAATACACACAAACGGAAAAATTACGTTGAAGTTCAAATTTATTCTCATGGGAACCAAATCAACTCTCTATCACGATCACGTAAGACGGCTAACAAAAATTCAGAAGCAGAATGTGTACTTTCTGTTTCTGTTTCCCTATGCGGGGTCAATGACCCAAGACTGCACGGTTCGAATTTGAGGCGGCAATTTTAAGAAAGTTCTTCCATAAATAAAACACTAATTCGGAAGTCGAGTTAACCAAAGTTAACCGAGTAGTCGGACAAAGTACTTGACTTTTAACTAGGTGCCTTAATCTTGGAAAACAATGCCGATCGTTGAGGGAAAGTACGAGATGACGAGCAGTGACAAGTTTGACGAGTACATGAAGGCTGTTGGGGTCAGCTTCATGACCCGGTAAGTTAAGTCAATACTGCTGTAGCTATATAGCAGTATCGACTATTAATTATGCCTGGGCTTAACATAGCTTTATCTATACACATTTTCAGGAAAATTGCGGCCCACCTCAAGCCCACAACCGTGATCAAGAAGATCGGGAACGACGAGTACAACTTTACGACTTCTAGCACGTTCAAGACGACGGAGCTCAAGTTCAAGCTGGGCCAGCAGTTTCCGGAGGAGACTGCCGACGGCCGGAAGTGCCAGGCCACCATCACCATGGAGGGTGACAACAAGATGAAGCATGTCCAGAACTTTGGGCCCAACAATACGCTGGTCATGTATCGGGAGTTCGTGGGGAACGAAATGAAAATGACGCTGGAGGCTCCGGGTGTGGTCTGCACGCGGATCTACAAGAAAGTCTCGTAAGGGCGGCCGCGGCCGGGTTAGGATCAACTGGAGAAAATGGCATGTCAACTAATTTGCTACGCCTTGAGATATGCTAAGGATATTCTAAGGTATATATTAAAAATAAAGTAATAAAACCCATATAATTGTCGATTTTTGAAAAATACTTTTAAAGTTACGTTGTAGGCAAGTAGGATTAACCAACAACAGTTAGTTAGGCTTAGGCTACTAGCGTTCTGTGATCCCGAGAGGAGTGTTTGGGATGGGAGCAAAGTGGGCTTATGGCTGAAATCCAACTGAGAACCGCTAAGTCGCAATCCGGATATAAACGGAATAAAATTCAACATCTATAGCTGCTCATTTCCATATTTTGCTTTGGGTTAGATTATACGTATTTTTGGGCAGCATTAATCTGGAGTGATTACGAAATTATGAGTCCACTTACGTTAGCAGGAATATTGAACGGATTAACTGTAATTGCAATAATCCTTATCCTTCAATTGTAGTGTGACAGGTACAAATTGATAATATAAAATCGGAGTGGAACCCAAAGTTAGTTAATGGTACCTACTATTAGTATTAGTACAGCCAAAACTAATATGTAGAATGTTTTGTGTTAGGCAGGTACTTCAGTGATTCAAAAGCATGGATGGTCATGAGATATTTATGCAAGATAAGTGTATGACGATCAGGATAACTGGTCAATATAAAAGTTTCGATGAACCTGGAAACCTTTTAGGACAGTTCTCTACATCAGGTTCACTCACTCGTGTACTAACTGCAAAAATGGCCAGTTTTGTCCTTTCCATAGTCTTAGCAGCCCTAGCTGTGACTTCCATTCTCGGTAAGTTCCAAACTATTGCTTTTGCTGTACGCAGTCACTTAGAAAATATTTATTCGTATTTTCTGCTCTTAATTTTCCTGCCATATGAATTTGTAGGTTCGCCCTCTGACCCGGTCCCACAGCCCGATCAGAGCTGGCTCGACCGCCACGACTCCTTCGTCCAGAACACGGCGGCCAGCAACGGCTCAATCCCAATCCTGTTCCTCGGAGCCTCGATCGTGGACGGATTCGACAATGAAGGGAAGGCCATATGGGACTCCAAATACGCGTCTATTGGGGCTGTCAATTACGGGATCGGCGGGGACCGGATTGAACACGTGTTATGGCGGGTCCTAAACGGGGAAGTGGCGGGCCTGAGTCCCCAGTTGGTGGCTGTCCATATTGGGGGGAACAACATCAGCGGGGGGTCGGACAGTGACGAGGAGATTGTGGCTGGGATTCTGAAGCTAGTGGCCACGCTCCGGGAGCTCCTGCCCAGTACCAAGATCCTCCTCTTTGGGATCTTCCCACGCCGGCTGGCAGACACTTATACCCGTGTGGCCAATATCAATATTCAGATCTCGAAGGTGGAGAACGGGGACTCGGTTCGGTTCCTGAATATGATGGACCAGTTCTCGTTGGGATGGGGTCAAATCAATCCGGAACTGTATCAGGAGGACTCCCTCCATTTTGTGACGGCGGGCTATGTGATGTGGGACAAGACCATGGAGGGGCTGTTTCAGGAAATGATTACGCAGTTGAAGTAAATTAAATGGGCCGGAAGTCGTTCCAATTGTAATGTACGGGAATTATAAATTCGAAATTAACAACAGGTTTCTTTAATAGCTGAATTCATTAATCAAGGGTCAGATCAAAGCGGCAAAGATCAAGAATCAAGACTCCCGGCTACGTGGTTAAACATATGTATTAGGCGTAATAGCTTTGCACATCGCAGAAATAAGTTAGCACACCAGAGGCTCGTTTTTGTTTGCGCATACAATTATTTCAGTATAGGTGTAATTTCCAAATAATTGATTATAAGATGGAAACATTGACTTATGTTACATTATTAAACACGATATAATGTTCAGTGTCTGACACTGACTTTCATGCAAGCCAATATAAATACGTATTTCATAAATAGGGTGAAAAGTTTTGAATTAATTCAAAAAGACACATATAGTGTCACAAACTACAGACTAACACCATTTTCAGCGACGTCATATAAAGTTGTAGCAAGTTAAGTATAGTAATGTTTATAATTTTAGTATTCGGAGGTGAGCCACCATCAGTTCTTTAACAGTAACAAATAATCAGTTAACGAGAATTAGCAATTCACCCAATTTGAAATGGTCTCCAACCTACGAATTGTACAGAGTACTTGCGTTAAATTTTGGAATATATATTTTGAAAAAATTAATCAGTTCTAACAAAAAATAATTAAAATAATAATAAAAATGACAATTTCTTAAATAATTAAATAAAAAAACAAGCTTATATAAGCAAAAGCAAATGCACACTTGTCGGCGGCATTGAGGCAAGTGGTAGTGTTGGGGACCTGGCGCGACCAATCACATTCTAGGAGAAAACGAATCGACTTTATAAAATTGACCGCAGCGCCCTCTGTTAGACTCTACGAAAAACATTTACATCCCTTTTGTGTTAAAATAAAAGTTGCCACTACAACCGCTGCAGCCCTTTTATTCGCATAAGCATATCCTGAAATACTATGTAAATTAGTACTGTTGTACTACTGCCATGTGAACCCATTGAATGGGTTTGCTTTAAAAGTATCGGCGCAGCATAAAACAAACGACTTTGTATACCTACATATGACCTCAAGGCCTGCAGGCGAAAGAAAGACAAGAAAGACAACAACTGAGTTATTTGTACAAACATTACTACTTTGATTTTAACTAATATAAAATGGCGTTAGTACTTGCTAGTTCTTCTTTGGCAATCCTTCTCATTTTGTTACCGACGCTCCTCAAAGGTAATTTTTGAAATCAGACGCTGGCTCACAAACGAGTTTAAGAGCGGCCGCAGCTACATGAGAATAATTTCGAACAGAGTATAATTAGCCCTTGGCCTTTGTGCGCAAATACCCGGAAGTCGTCTAAACGTGTGTACACCTCCCTGCGTCACACATTGTGTTATATTTTAGAAATCCTGATAAAATTTTTTGGATTTTCATTCATGTTCCACTGGCCTGGGTATGACTGAAAAATATGCTCACCTTTGGCCCAACGTATTTTAGATATGAGTTTTCTGTTGATCCCATATTTTCCATAGTTTTTATATTGGCATTTGAGATTTATGGCCATTTGACTCTGGATCCATTTGGCCTGGTATTTGATTGACCCAATATTCTAACCTCTGACCCTTCTCATCTTCAGCTGGCTACGATACTGAGGTTCAGTACAAGTATGTTAAGGCCTACGACGGGCCCCGCTCCTGTACCGACATCATCCTGGAGAACCTCCGGACCTTCTCCGAGTACCCGACCTCCTCGAGCACGCAGGTCAACTTCCTGGAAATGTTCGAGCCCTGCAACTACGAGGCCGAGAAGCAGTTCATGGAGGAGCTGAGGGCCCACTACGTGGCCCAGCGGGCCAAAGGGGAAACCATCAAGGACATCATGGCGGGCCTGGGGGTCATTTGGGAGAAATGGAGGTCACACACGGTGTCCGGGAGTGCGGAAGGGGATCGGATCTGTAATCCGCGGAGGCTCCTCTCATGTCATGAGTCACTCTCGGAGTGTGTCTGCCGTAAGTTGGTCATAGGCTAGGGTCAACGTTAATCGTTAACGATGTTTCGTGTATTCATCAAGTGATAAATATCACCCCGAACTGATAAAATATCTGCAAAGTCGAACCTTTCATAGTCACATTTTTATTCATTTGACAACACATGTCCTAAGCATGAGAGATCTATTGTTGAAAACCGTTTTGAAATCTATGCTGGTGACTCTGGCCTTGACCTTTGACCTTTGAACCGAATGATGTAATATTGTTCCATGCCGGAGAAATTGATTGGTGTCACCCGATTTTAATCAGCCCAGTAGTTTCTGAGTAGCACCAAACCTGGAAATTTGTAAGAGGTGACCTTGACCTTTGACCCGATGTTGCACAACGGGCCGTTTTCTGAAATATTTTTAACCGCAAACTTCAGTGAAACTTGTCTTTCGAATAAGGTTGTTTGTGTGAAGTTTATGACGTTCAAAGTTTTGAAGTATTCTCTTTATATAATAATACTCATTAAGCTGTAGAATAGTTAAGTAGAACTTACTTTTCAAATTTTCGGATTTATACAAATCGTTTAGTTTTAAACACAGCTTGGATATTACTGTCGCCGAAGGAGGTTAACAGGAGGGAGCAGAAGATTAAAGTTAACGCGGAAACTCCAAAATTATAAAAAATCTGGTTTTAAAAATAATTTTTGAATTTTTAAGAAGAACTTCTTAGAAGGGGCTTTTACATTGCATATATGCATATGCCGACACGATTTCCTGGTAACTGTTATTGAGAGCTCTTGGTCGTGACCCTTTCAGGCCAGAAGTTCGACTTCGGGGACTCCGTGACCAACAAATGGTATACGCGGATCCAGACGTCCCAAGTCCGGCGGAACCAGTACTTGGGCCACAATACTTGGGAGAACGGGACCGTTGAGGCCTGTGAGGTGAAGCGGAACGGGATCTGTGACTGGGAGCTCCCCTGGTTCGGCTTCTGTTCCTTGCCCTGCTCCGGCGGGAACGTGAGCTGCATCGGGCAGAACGAGACTTCGGCCCAGGACCGGGGCCGGAAGGTCTGTACCAAGTGCTACCTCGTCGAGGGGATCCATGCTCCGGAGCTCTGTGAGCGGCCGGGCTCCGAGAATCCCGCCATTTGGCTGCTCCCGTCCTCCAGCCTGGCCCCCGTCATCCTTGGACTCTACTACTTCCTTCAAGCTTATTAGCCTTAGCCTTATAGGCAGAAGTGTCACGAATTTGGTATTCCTTGAAGTACAGTAAAGCAGGAAGTGCGGGGAGCCGCGGAGTGTAAAATTCATTTATTATTTGGTTTCCGGACCTCAGGAAGTCTCTGTCATGTCATGTGTGACCTGATTTACTGGAAAACCTTCTATTTAAATTCTTGTAGTGTTAGTCTGTTCAAATTAAGTGGCTGTACTAAAGGGCTAAGGGATGAGTGAACTGGCGCCGCTGAGAAGTGGGTCTCGGCCCAACGTGCCGTCCCACTATAGGTCAACCTGGGCCGCCCCGCCCCAGTTCTTTAACGCCAATTCCTATAATATATTCATGGACCTCGTGACCCTGATCCTCACCTTCGTGGAGATCAGCCTGGTCCTCTATTTGTCCATACATCATTTCCAGGACTCTATCAATAAGGTGGAGGGCATGGCCATGCTCCTTCCCATTGCACTCAATTTCATTGGGGTCATCTATTTCTTGTCAAAGTAAGCGTACTAGTGGCTAGGTACGTGCTTAATTTGTATATACGCAAAAAATGTGCATTCCCTTTGTTCCAAGACGAATTTGGCATATTGTAACGCCTTAACATTTTTTAATGAAGATAGAAGGTTAAAATTGGCCTATGGACAAATTAAATAGTTTTATGTGCGTTTTCATATCGTGTAAATTAAACTGTATTTTGATAAGATTTACGCTAAACCTATGCATAGGTACCTACATCATATTTTTATTACAAGAATGTGCCTATTTCATTCCAATAGCTTCTCATTTGCCAATCCCAATACCTAATTTCCTTAATTGTATTTAAATTAGTGTACAAATGTGATTTCAGCCCTGAAGAGAGGTACCAGTTCGAAACGATTGGATGTACTCGGTGCTGTACGGACATTCTGCAGTTTCCCGTAATAGGGCCCGTCCTCACGTAAGATATTCCCAAACTAGGTTAAGATGAAGCAACTGCCGCCATAAACCATTGTACAGTATTCCTAGATGACCGTGCTAATTTGTTGCAAATATTGAGCCTCTGTGGAAAAATAGGAGTTTATTTTAGGAATATTTGGCGTCTGACATACGTGAGAACTACAATAGAAAATACCAAGAAAGGCAGAGCTCACGCACTAATTCCCCTCAAAGGAGCCCTTCTGCTGACTCACGACTCTGATTACATACGAGTACATTAATATGATTTCTGATTACATTGTTACCATTCCACCTACGCAGGGCCTTTACGATCTTCCTAATTTCCTGCGGATGGGCCCAGAACATGGAGAACTACCAGCGGCTCGAGGCCTCGGCCGCCAAGTGTCGACAAATGACAACTTTCTTCTCGGCGGCTCCCGAGGCCCTGGTCCAGCTCACAGTCCTCCTCGTCAGCGAGACGGATCACTTGAACCTGGACAGTATGGGCACTCAAATGTATGAAAAGCAATGGAATTCTAGTATGGGATACCTTTACGTTGTTTTTAGAATACTTTGAAATTGCGGTGGTGATCATCGCAGTCATTTCCCTGGCCGAGGCCAGCGTGTTCAGCCTAATTTCCAACTACTTCCGGATCTTTCATAAGTATGCTCCGGGGGACTGGCATATTCCGCACAAGGCGAAGTTCTGGCAAAAGCTTCTCCTCTTCCTCCATGCCTTCACATCAATAGGTAGGCCATTTCGAAAAATAATTGGAGTTATACTTTGACCTGTTTTTGTAAGTAAAGGGAGCTGCAGGAAAAGGGAAGAATTGAAATCCCGGGAAATTTTGAATTTAAATACGTTATCCTGGCTTTTGGTAAATTTTGGTAAAAACTGAAATGCCGAACACTTTTCAAAAGCCTGCTATTTGGTGATCGACGCTGGTTTTCACTTTAACTTTGCTCAAAACAAGACAGCTGTCGTTAAGAATATCCGGAATCAAGTCCGAGTTGTATTTACAACGTAATAAGGTTTAAGAATGATTAAATACTTTGTATTAGTGCTGCCCAAAATATTGACTTAATCTCGTGCCAAAATATGCACATGAGCAAATATGCTAGGCACACTTTTTTAGTCTGTTTCTGCTGGATTCTTACCCGAGCTGAGTCCGATTGTTTGGTTAAGATCTAGATTTTTTGGAGGAATATTTAAACGATCACCAATTAATTCGAAATCTCTCACCAATTAGAGCAGATTTCCTCGCCTAGGTTTTGAAATATTTCAAATACGAGAATTTTAATACCGGTAATTATTATAAAATAAATAATCTTTTGCTCGATTTTGCTGATAAGTGAGAGATTTCGAATTAATTGGTGATCGTTTAAATGGAACCCTATTGTGTTTAGAACTAAAATTTCCATACTTTTGTTTCAGCCTAAACCTTGTACTTTTTGGACAGCATTAGATATTAGTTCCAAAATTCTGCTTTACGTAAATTACCGAATTTCGTTTTCAATTATACGAATTTATGCGTAACTTAATGTCGAATATTAATTTGTCGAAAAACGCTAAGAAAGCATGGCTCAATAATACACAGTTAAGCGAAAGGCGCTGGAAGCTGTACGAACAACACGTATTGTTTCTGAATAAACGTGAAGGAAAAGAAATCGATTATAAAAAAAATAAATTTAACATAAATATATTAAACAAAGTTTACTAATTGTCGTACTTTTTGTTTGCATACAACCTATACCTTATGGGCAGTATTAAATATAAGCCCTAATATACTGCTTAACCGATTAGTTACGTAAATTAGGGAATTGCATTTTTTTAATTTTACGAATCTATGCGTAATTCAACGTCGAATATTAATTTGATGAAAAGCGTTAATCACAAATAGCATAATAATACGCAGTTTTGGTGCTAGCAGTCGAAGTAATTCGAACAGTACTAAATTTTTCCGAATAAACGTAAAGGAACAAATCGATTCTAATAAAATAAATGTAACATATATTAAATAAAGTTGACTAATTTTCGTACTTTTTGTTTGTCTATGTACAACCTATACCTTATGAGCAACCATTAAGAATGCGGAACGGAAGATGCGGCACTTTTGAATTTCCGACGTGTAACCCAACGTTTTCCTTCTTACACGCAGGTGGACGAGTGATAGCAATGGCCTTCGTGAAGGCGGCCATTTACTACTACTCCGGCGTCAACATGTTCGCAATCGTGCTCGTAATTTCCTTGCTGGCCGAAATGGCGTACCGAACCCTGATCTACTACCTGGCCCGGCTCCTCAAGTACCTCTGCATTGGGGAAGAGGTCCCGTCCGGCTGTTACGAGTCCATGAACTATGCCTGGCGGGAAACGATCCTGAGCTTCGGGTTCCAGTCCCAGAACGTCTGCGTCCAGGCCTGGTTCTACATTGAGAACATCCTCTTCTTCATTTTCTGGGTCATGGCCGTCGAGGGCCCGGTCCGCCGGACGCCGGACCTGAGATGGGTCCGGGAAATGCCCTTTCTGCCCATTTCAATCATCTTCTGCGCCCTGACTGGCCTGTCCTTCATCCTCATCGTGACCATTCACTGTACCAAGCTCTTCGTGGTTCGGGGACCCTTCTATCAAAGGAGCTAGAAGCCTAAGCCTAAGTCGAGCACCAGAGATTCGGCTCCGGACCGGAACCGGACTCGTAGTCAACATTTTCGGATCCGGAGCCGAATTTCCTACCGACCTAATGCTAAAATTAAAATGCATGTTTTTGTAGTAATAATAAGCCGGCTTCGACTTTTGCGGAGCTGGAGCCGGAGCCGGATCTGTGTCTGTGCAGAGCTCTAACGAAAGGCTAGAAAAACCCAATAATATTACTCATATACTAAGTAAGATTCTCAATTAATAATTTAATTACTTAATTAAATAATTATAGCGCATAATTTGAGTTTTGAGTGTGCAAGGTTCATTTTATATATAGTAGTTTTGACCCTTACAACAACCTTTTACTATTTATTCTATTATTGAACTCATTTAGCTAAAAACCATAATAACAAAACGGTGAGGTGTAACCTATGCATGGCCCACCTACGCGCTGCCCATCTGAGTGCCCAAAAAAACTCAAGAGCGCTCAGATAAGCCTTTTTGGGCGCGCAGATCCGCCTTGCGTATTTTCGAGCCATTACCAAGAAAACTGCCATATATATAGTATAGCCGGGTTATAGCTTTAACTTTCATCCATACGGCGTACTGACAGTTAATAAATGTGTCGAATTGATTTCCTTGTAATTGCTGCAGATTGTGTAGTTTAGGAAATTGGGCAGTAGTAAGCATATGCTCAGTTTCGCAAGTCCAATTCAATAATGCAAGATTTCATAAAATCCATTATTCTGCTACCTCTTGCTAACGGTTGGCTCTAAACCAGAATTTCATGTTCTTTCCAATGGTCCAATTTATTTTACACTGAAACAAGCATTTTTGTTTTCAATTTTGAACTAACTTCAATTTATACGCACCGGATTGAAGAACAGGCAAGTTATTTATTTTGCTAGAATTAACATTTTCTTGTAACGCGTAAATCCATATAAAGATGCCATAATAAGTACAATAGGCAATAAATAATAATAATTATTTATTCATGTAACTAAGCATTTGGAAGCCATTCAAATTTACCTTTTAAAATCATAAATACAGTATTGATTTTTTCCAAAATTAGGTATAAGCTGTACTTGTAGCTTACATTACGTATTTGGCAAATCATCTAAAAATCGTTGATTACTATCTTCTCATCTGCATTCTGCATCTACAGCGCTTCCTAGAATTCTTCTGCAACTACAATGGAATGATACTTTGTTCATATTTTGACAAATTGGCTCCCTGCAGTTCCTCAAGGGTATTCGAAAGTGGGAACCTGATTGAGTCCCGAAAGAGTAGGGAGCTCATCCTCAAAAATGAACATTAATATATTTAGCATTAGAATTGCGTCAAGTGATGAAACAATGACAATAGTGTGACTTTATCCCTGAGCACGACTCCCTATCTCCCAAAGGATATTATTGCTGAGTGATTGTAGCTGTGGACCGTTACGAGAACTATTTATAACTGCCTTCGGAGCTCCTAATCTCAACAATGTCCATTTTTAACGTGGTTTACGTTGACTATTGACTCAATTTCACTCACCTCCTCCTGGCTAAGGTAGACGGACTCTAATAGAGTAATAATACATGATAACAATAGGGATTATTCACGGCCAAGCGTTACTTAATTTAAATCTGTGTAGTCCCAGCCGTACCTTGAGGCGGACTATAAAATAGGGATCGGGCCTAAGGATCTCCCTACAGTATTCCTTTCCATCTCTCGGGCTAAGGACTTCAAAATGAATATAAGCAAGGTAAGACAGACAATTTTATGATATTTTATAATTACTGCTCCCAAAAATATATACTGTGGCCACTATGCATAAAATTTGCAAATTAGCAAGTAGAAGTGTATGGCACAACTTTTTTAATCGGTTTATACGAGATTCTTATTCCGTAACCGACCTGAGTCAGTTTATTTGGTAAATAGCTTGATTTGTTAATTTTTATAGTTGTTTTGCGCCAAAATACATATTTTTGCGCAACAGGCAGCATTAAAAATAAGCCTTTTGAATACCCGGATTTTGCATACACAGATATGGCTCTATATCTGCCTGGCCGTGGTTGCGCTCGCGGCCTTAATGCCGGACGCCGCCGAAGGCGGGATCAAGGGGAAGATCAAGGGCCTCTTTAAGAAGGGGAAGGGAGGCGGCGGGGGCGGGTACGGGCACGGTGGTGGAGGCGGCGGGTATGGCCACGGTGGTGGCGGAGGTGGTGGCCACAAGAAAGGGCACGGAGGTGGGGGCGGCGGATACGGGCACGGTGGTGGGGGCGGCGGTGGGCACAAAAAAGGGCACAAGAAAGGGCACGGAGGAGGAGGTGGTGGGCACGGAGGAGGTGGTGGATATGGGCACAGTGGTGGTGGAGGTGGACACAAGAAAGGGCACGGAGGAGGTGGTGGTGGGCACGGTGGCGGCGGTTATGGCCATTACGGTGAGTGTAAAATACTAAATCAAGCTGTATCTGCGGTCTTGCATTTTTTAATTGATTTATTTTTTTATTTTTAGGAAAATAAGCGTGACAACTATGGCTGCTTGAACGAATTCAAATTAATATATTTTAATACAAAATTTTCATTGATCCTTGAATAAAAAAATGTGATATTTTTTGAAAATGCTATTCCTGAATAATATGAAGGTTTTTCCATAATTCGGATAGTTTGACGTACATTAACCCGTATTAGTATTAACCCAAGTTGATGTTGGTAGATTTGATTAAGTTCGGTAACGTTAAGTATTTAACTACTAAAGGAACGGTAATTCCGATTAAATGTATTTTTTCCCTCATATATTTAGTTGGTAATTTCGAAGTGACTCTTTTTTATTGGAACTGGAGAAGTGGAAAAAATAATAATAATTTAAACCATTAACTGCATATAAGTGTTAGAGTACAGAATATTGAATGATCACGCCCAGTTGCTCCTATTGAAAGCTTTTACGGTGTAAGCGCCAATCTTCCGGAACGGGATCGCAGAGTACAGCATGCATGGCTCAGGTGGCAGGTTACCTAATACATCAAATAGGAACAATTTAAATAGTTTTAACTGATTCTATTTAAAATTTAAACCCTGGATTCACTCTTGAGCCCCCTTACATACCATTGTGCCCATCATTTCTGTGGTTTAAAAGTTCCAAGGTCCCAAATCGTTTCTTCCTCGACGCTATCTCTCATCTATTGCTATGTAACACCTAATTTACCTGAAAACCGAAGAACGAAAATCCGTGTTATTTCTCAAGGAATGATTCTGGTCTAATTAGTTGACCTCATCAAATCTTACCAAGGCGGGAGCCCCGTGATTTGGTCCAATTCTTGACATTGATGAGCCCTTTACCTGCGAAATACAGAGCATCCAGCATCGTAGCTTCGTAATTGCAAATTTTAAATCTCTGGCTTTGGATTGGAGTCTTTATATAATTTTTACTTTAGAAAATATACATTTTATTTTAATTACTTACCAAGGATTTATTTTTTTTCTTGCTTCCTGATGGATTCCCAGATAACACTTCTTCACAGGTTATTCTCATCAGTAACTTTAAAAAAAACTGTTACCAAATAGAAACTGTTCCCGAGATTCAGTAAGTTCATTCAGTACAGTCCGGTATGATGTGGTCCATAGTTCAGGGCAGGTTACCTTAATAATTCAAATAGGAACAATTGGCATTACTTTAACTGGTTCTATGGTAAGAATGGATCCCATACTCTATAATTCTTCTTCGTCCTACCTTTGTGCCCAAAATGTTCGTGTCTCCGTCTGAGTCCGGTCCTCGAGGCCTGAAGGTCTTGTCAGGAGCTATTCTAGAACTGGACTAAGGCCCTCAGGTCCCGGCCCACCCCTTTTGTACCCCTCCAATTAGGGGGCTCAATGGCCGGGAAATACTTGGAAACGAACCGAGTCCACTTCCGCCTCTAATGGGCCGGCATGGCCAACTATCAACAATGGGCTTCAGTTCAAGCTAAAATTAGGCCTTCAAATTGAGAAACAATACACTGGAAATCAAGGACTTGGGTATCAAGTTCCACGAGTTCTGGGAACGGGAATCGGGCGACGCGAGCTCTGAGGTCAGTGGCATGTGGCATGACAGGTGTAGCTCGTTCAGAAAATCCCAGGAATCCCCAACCGAAGCTTCCGAGTAATTCAGTAATAAGCAGGCTATCAATACATTTCAATAGTTAGCCTTTATAAGAAATTATTTTTCTGAATTTTGTTATGGGCAAAAGTCAGTGTTTTGGGGCAAATTATATTTTAATTCAAGCAAAAAATATTACTAGCGTCTTTGAGTACGGTATTTCATTTATTTGACGTCAAGCCCTAGTCAATAGTCTATCAAATAGATTATGATCTAATTAACACAATTTTGGAACTTTATTCCACTCATGGAGTATTAGAAAGTCGAACAGTACTTTGTAAATGACTATTAAATCTTAGTTCAATTAAAGGATTAATCAGCTGAGGATTTGTCTGTAATTTCCATTTAGTTGAATAGCATAATACACTTTTTACCAGTATGGTAAAAATATAATTATTTACGAAATCCGCATATTTGAATTCGAATTAATCTTATTGCTTAGCGTTGGCGCCGTATAGAAAGTATCAGTTCTAGCGTAATGTGTGAGTTTAAATAATAAAACAAGCTAGGCTGGATTTGCGGCCTTGCATTGTTTAATTGACGTTTTATTTCTGGAAAATAAAAGCGCGACGACTAACGACTTGGCTGTTCCAGCGAATTCAAATTAATATATTTTTATAATTAACGACCTCGCCTTCGGCTCGTGTCTTATACTTGCGCACGCGGCTCCGCCGCTTAGCGAGGTTGGCTCTACGCTTG
>JAQFZY010001109.1:0-18038 GCA_034696285.1 Hypogastrura burkilli
TTCTAAATGCATTTAATATTTTAAATTTTTTGACTGTCGATTTTTTTAGTACACACATTATCGAGTCTAATTTTCTAAAGATGCAACGTGAATGGTAGCTTTTCGCTCGTAAGCTTGTCATTCGTAAATGTAGTACTGTATGTGGTCCATGTCCATAATATAACACGCACGGTACATCGTAGTAGTAGTAGTGTTGCTGATTCGCATTAATCTACCACTTACCATTGTATTTACAAATAGAATTGGTAGACATGAATTATGACAACTACTGCTGCTACTGGTAACGCCGAAAGTCGATGGACTGCACTTCATAATATAATAGAGAGTTCCCTATGTAAACGTGTTAGGAAATAGGCTATACAGATGTGTGACTATAAGGTCAGATATCTCAGGGTAAAGTTTACCCATTGAGGTAAAATTAAGTCTGTTTGCAAGGAATTTTTATGCCCTATAATATTTCCAATATACCAAATCCCTGAGTCTACAGGAAGTGGGATAACTTTAACTTCTATTGGTAAGTTTCTGCAATATTTTGGAGGAAATCTATTTTTTGGATACGATTTTTTATAGTTTTGAGACAAAAATACAATTGGCTATTTCTATTTTTGCCTGAGTGAAACCTCCATGACAACAACATTTTCCATGTAAATAAACAAGTAAAAGGTGGAAAATGTTGGGGCCGCAAACTGGTTGTTCCTTTCTGAATTCGGGATTTTTTTTGAGATTTTGTTAGAGCCGATGAGTTTAGAGCAAGGAGCTCTTCAGAGCTCCCTAATATAGAACACAAAATGGAGTTGAGATTGCGCAGCAATCTCAATCTCCATCTGTCGATTTTTGAAGAATACTTTGAAAGTTAGTGCCGAAAAAATGTGGCCCAGAAGTGAGCCTTTACCGACCAGTTCTTTACGGATGTCTTTAAAATATCTGCGAAATTGGAAATGTTTGTCGCGCATTAGCTAAATAGGCCGGAAGGAGCGTCTTTGTAAGCATGGAGACCAAATATCTAGTTACAGTTATTTAAAGATACCGGTAGTAAGTCCCTATTTCTATCTGCAATCAGTTACTAATCAGTTAATCAGCGCTAAAATTTAATCCGTTGATTTGCATTAAAGGGGTGAGCTACGCATATAGGACTTTGACGTAGGTACTATATAATTAATTGTACCTACCATTTGTTTTGCTATTAGGTTGGAATAGGGAGATTCAATTGACTTCTCTGGTTTTTCGGATGATTTTATGACTCTCACTTAGATGAACCTTATACCTAAGTGAACGGCTTAATATTCCCTAACGAACCTTGAAATATGATGTTATTTTATGCCCTAAAAAACAGCCAAAATATGCCCTTAAAACCGGAAAATATGTCCTTAAAAACCCCAAATTATGCTTTTAAAACATAAAATATGCTTTGAAACCGAAATTATATGTCGAAAAAATTAGACATGCGCGAAAGCATAAAATGTGCCGGGAAAAATACGCATTCACGCGCACGAAACTATTAATATATTCAACAAATTAAATATTTTATTACTTAAAATAAGAACACAGCGCTGAAGCGAAGGCGCAAATTTATCGAAGTTTTGGTTGTAAAAGTATAATTTTTACCGTAAAAAGTCATCAGAATTGAAAAAAAAAAACATTATTTTTCCTTAAATATGCACTAAAAACTCAAAAAGTGCAAAATATAATTCTATGTTGTAAAAGTCCAAAATATGCTAAAATATGTCAAATAAAACTGCATATATGAGGTCGTACTGACCGAATTCGCGGACATTTAGCAAAAGAGTTGCAATAGTCATACGTAATAAGAATATGCTTTTGTCGAAAGCCGTTCTTTTCTTATAACAGCTTGTCATAAATGACATTTGGTCTCAATTGATTAGTCAATATCAGTAAAATGTATAGGACAAGTACTAGCTATTTCAACCCTTAATCAAGGGAACCTACCTAAATTAAATACGATAGGTATTAATTCTTAATTACATTTTGTGTAATGTAAACAGTAGAATATGTGATGCTACTTCACTGCTAACGCTAAGTGCACTTCTTGTGAGCGATCTAGAGTCGGTGCATTAAAATTCAGATTTTATGTAACTTTTTCAACGTTCAACTCTTTAGAAAGAGCCGCGTGTTAATTTGCTTCATACAAACGATAAAAGTAAACTTGGGCTCTTCTAGCCCAGCCAACACATAATATCGCTTTCAGATGACCCTGGAAGAAAAGTTAGCTTATGTCCATTGTCACAAGTTTCGTGACCCATTGACGCGACATTCTTGGCCAGAAACATTCTGACGGCACTTGAAATAAAGACAAAATAATGTTTATAGACTCCGAAATGTGGATAATTGATTAGATGCTTTGTAATCGTACTTACATCCAAAGTCAATATAACAGCGTCTCTTAATTGCGGCATATGTGTCCAACTTATTGGAAACAAGAATTGTGAGCACCTTTTGGAGCTCAGTCTTGTACTTTTGGGCGGCCTCCGTAATAGCCTTAACGTAGGCATTAGGAATAATGAAATTCAACCGAGTACTAAAGTAGGAAAAATATTTACCAATACCCAAGTACGAAGATTTATGTGGTGCAAATAGTAGAGCCATGGCCTTACACTTCACAGGGCGGACCAATTTTAAAACCCAATGGCCTTGAAACATTTTCCATTGTCCGGAGCAAATTGTCTAAGCCTTCTGTAACTGTAATGGAACGCTGGGCGAAGGGATATCCTCCATTATTTCTGAGGAAAAACAACGTATTCAGCTAGGTACCTGCATTAGCGTAGCGCTGAAAATAAAAATAGCTGATTACGCCTATTATATATATATTGCACTCAAGTATGATCTCACATTTTTGGCAGTGGAATTTAGTTTGTGACTACGCCGGGGTCACAGACTTCATCACAAGTATTCAAATGCCCGGCATGATGTGTGGGGCGAGGATCGGGTAACAAATTCCGGACTGTTAAGCTTATGGCTCTTTCGGAGCTCAGCGCAGGGCCTTAACTGACAAAGCGCGAAGTTCCCTTACATTCCATGCTCCAGGATTGGGCGGAAGCGGTCCCTCTGCCTATTCTGCTGGATCCTGCTCACAATTGGGACAGTGTCCGGCTTCACGGAGCCGCCCTTCGTCTATGCCGGAGCGCGCTTTCTCATTGGTCCCTCAATCTCTCTTAAGCCGCGCATATGTGCTTAGAGTATCGCCAAATCCTGTGTCAACGGAATACGGATTCACCTTTAACCGTTCCTACAGCCAACATCATTCTCAACTCCATTTACGTCCTTGAGATCCTGCTGTCGAACTGGAGGACGCTGTGTGGGGCGCTTGGGCCGTGGGCAATATAGGCGCGTTGCTCCTGGCCCTTCCAGCCTACGTTATTGAGTCCTGTAAAATCCTGACTTCGGTATCAGCATCAGCTCTGCCGATGACAATTTAATTGCTCTCATTTCCGTAAGAACTGTGCGTGTCAATATTGGAACTGCTGGTATTAAACTGAGCACTTCATAGATTTTTACCGGAGAGCCCAAGATGGCTCCTGCAGCGGATATATTATATAACAGTGGATCGACCAGTGCCATACTTCCCTACCGTTCTGCGGAACCGTCCTAGTCTTTCTTATGGCGGAAATGAAGATAAAGTCTCTGTCCGAGTGAACAATGAACATGGCGACCTTATAATTGTAAAATACTATTATTTGTATCATGAAAATGTGTACTTGATTATAAACTCATTGTCATATTTATGGCTAAACAGTTAAACTGAATTGTGGCTTATTTTGTGGTGTTGGCTTGTCATACGACATACGCACAACGCACAAACGACTGTACCCAACATCTCTGAGACGCACTAAGGAAGTGAAACTAAGGGGCCTCAATGTCTCACCATTTATTTATCTTGCCCGTGTCTAGACGACGCGATTGACCGCGACCGACGCCTCGCGTTCGTCCACCATACCAGGGCCGCACCGAGGAATTTTGCGCCATAAAGCTACTTCTTCCCGGATCCCTGTAGCAAAAAACCGATTTGGGTGATATTGACCGTCTCTAACGGATTTTATTACCACACGAGCGACATAGTCATTTTTTGAATATTTTTTTTTTACAAACAAGGTAAAATCAATACCTACTCAATAATAAAATTTTGCACTTGCGAAAGTTCGCACTATTATTGGTTGGAAGTCAATTTGTTCTAAAACTTTGACAGAACTGATACTAGGTTTGAAAGTCTTTCTTGTACAGCTGTTGAGCCTAAGTAGGTCTTGATCAGTTTTAGTTTTGAAACTGGCCTCTCGTTGCCTTCCACTGGCGACCGTTACGAGTACGGATGAAGTTAAAAATATTAAATATAAAGTAAAAATTTTCAAAATTTTAATAAAAAATTCAATTTTTTTTTTGAAATTTCGAAACTTGTTACTTTTTTATCAAAAAAAAAAATTGTTAATGAATTAGCCAGACAGTTTTAGCCTGGAAACATGTGTCACTTGTTACTATTCCAAGTTTTTAGATTTGACCATTTTTCTTGACATTTGGTCACCAGGTTAGGTCACCTCGAAGGTGGACTAAGGTCAAAAGGTATTTTTTTTTATAAATTCCTACTTATATGATGAATTGTTACTGAAGTTTTCAACAAAATATCTCATTTATTTTTTGAGAAATTAAAATAAAACGATTTCTGATAAGTTTAGCATGGACTTTCACCTTAAAAACTTTCACTGACCTGCGCGACCCCTAAACTTTCACCAATCGGGCCAATTTTTTTTTTGAAATTTTTTTGTCCAATATTTAGTAGATCTGGGGGGTAGGCCTATCAAAATTTGAAACTTCATTTTTCGTGGCCACCCTAGTGAACAAGTTTCTATCGGTAATTAGCACGACTTCGATACTTGTAGCTTGTAGTGGAAAATTGCTTAATATTTGCAATATGTGTAAGTGATTTGTCGTGATGTGTCCTGTGAGTACCAGGGATAAGAACACCTACATATAATGCCCAAGGTAAACAAAAAAATAATATATTTCTTGTAGGACATGAAAATATCCCAGTCACGTCACGCCATTTCTGACCATTTTCAAAATTAAAAAAAAAATTAAACAAATACGATTTAAATTTAAAAATGGGATTTTTTCAGAAAACTTGAGTGGGCGTGGGGATAACTCTACTTACATGTATGTTGTCAGTGTTATCTTACCATGTTGCCAACTTCAAAGGGATAGTGAATTACTCCAATTCTTAATGTGTTGGTGCCCAACATCAGCAGAAGACGAATGAATTTTTAGTTTCAGCATGTTGACATGCCTAAGTTAACATGCATACCACTCTTTACGGTTTATGATGACAAACTTCTGAATTTCTTAACAGGCTTCGTAAAATACTTCCGGGTGTCAACTTCTGATGCTCTAAACTAATACATAAATACATTAACCATATTATTATAAAATACGGCGTCAGAAAAGACGCGAAAGTCTCCTAAGGTGATGAGTCCCTTAAAATATATAAAGCAAGCGTTAACAGTTACGATTGAAGGATTTCTGCTAAATTACGAAATTAACTCAAAACATTAAATTCGACGACTTATACCCCGTTGTTTTTGTTTTTACGTAGCTCTTGCCGAAAATGGGCAATTACGCATTGCACAACACATTCTATTTCGACCATAGGTTTAGGTTTAGGTACCTACGGGTTGTATTTTTGATTCTTGGTGCAGACCAGAATTCGCTTTTATATTTGAGGTAATATTGAAGTATACATTCGGGAGAACTTAGATGCATATGGAGGGCTTATGGGGGTTTGAGATTTTGTGCGAATCGATAATGCTTGACACGAAATAAATACATTTGCTAAGATTTCTAGTACAGTTCACTTTGAAATTGAAGACAGTTTTCTTATTCTTTCGTGATATTACTTGTAACTTGCAGGATGTTGGGAAGTTTAAGTGGGTATATTTTCCCTGAGATTTTGATTTAAATACAACGGCGAATAAGTCATCAAATTTAATGTTTTGAGTTAATTTCATAGTTTAGCAGAAATTCTTCAATCGTAACTGTTAACGCTTGTTTTTGCCTGACTGAAACCTCCATGACAACAACATTTTCCATGTAAATAAACAAGTAAAAGGTGGTAAATGTTCGTTCCGAAGGATATGCTTTTAGCCCCCCACCTAAATTATTCGCCGCTAGATTGCGGGAAAACGGCTAAACGTACGCGAAAAATTAACGACGCATAAAAACCGTTAAATGGGCTATCCATCGATGCGCCTCAATTTCAATTCTAACTTTGAATGTTTCAATTCCTTCGATCCAAAAACCGCAAAAAAATACTATATAACTATATCAATGTGTCGTTTTAACCCACTTTCCATGTACTTAGGCCTCTTAGCAGTTTAAATTATTTTAGGCCATACAATTGGCTTTCAAACAAGCTTAATTTGACCTCAGTAGGTCAAAGGGTTCCTGAGATATCTGACCTTTTAACAACCTATCTGGGGTCCGTATCCTAACACGCATTTATATAGGGAACTCTAATGCCCATACTTCCTGTAGTAGTGTAGTCTCGTGTGCATCACTCATCACCCGTGACAACGTTAATGTTTCTACTCATAAAGTATGTTCAAGTGCGATGATGGCTGCTGCGGTTTGAAACATGGCTTATGACATCAGTATCAGCTGTCTAACTATTATAAAATTATATGAAAGTTTCACGCGTATTACGATTTAGGCCGCAATTCTTAACCCACTCCCACCAAACTTCGCACACAAGAAGTTATGATCAATCCGCAGACCGAGTTCGTTGGATCGATTTTTAGGATCAAGGGGTCAGGACTTATGGGCCAAAAACATGTCCGCTAGCAACGGATTTTTTTTAGAATTATTTTGACATTTTTCGAAATCCTCGAAAAGGAATTTTTCGAAAAGGAAATTGTTTTGAAATTAAATGAAATTGTTTACACTTTTATTTCCACCATAGTTCATAACCATCCGCCATATAACCATAATGAGTCCACAACTTTCATACATCACAGAACCAAAAGTACTTTTAGCAGGTTTACTCAAATAAAAAATTAGCCGGATATTCAACAAAACTTTTAATGAGCCCACAATTCCAGTTCCCCCTACATCTCGATTACGGAATACAATTGGCCTTTTTGTTCGTTTAAAACTCGAACGGTGCGCTGGCGTCCGTACTTCAATCAGTAGATTGTTAAGGCTTCTTCCTATAAAATACCTAAATCTGCGGTGTACAGCACATATAGCATCACGTTCAGTACAAATTTCTGTGACATACCTTCACGCGTTCTACTGTTAGACGTTAATATTTTTGTCTATATTATTAGTAGGTACCTAATTACAAAATCCCATTTTGCACAAATTCGTTTGAAAGGTAGAGCAAACCTCGCGAAGCGGCGGAGCCGCGTGCACAAGTATGAGACAGGAGCCGAAGGCGACGTCGTTACTTGTAGCCCTTAAAAATTCGTAAATAAAAAAATGCTCCTAGTAAAACGTCGCTGAGTATGCCTGAGTGTGCTCTTAAAAGGAGTAAACAAGTTAAGGTTCTGTTAAACCATAACTATTTTGTGATTAGTCAAAGTTCACGAAGGTACTTTGGGAAAACTACTGTTATGTGGTAAATAATTCGAAGGTGAAGAGGAAGAGGCTACCTTTTCTTACTCGGACCTCGCCCGGTTCAACTAAAACAAAATTGTAGTTATTTAGGTAAGGAAACAGTTCAAATTAAATATGTCAAATTAAAGTGCAACTAAAATCATGACTATTAACAAAAGTCGAATTATGAGTCAGGACTTACCACAGAGTTCTGAATTAGGTAGCTTGGGCCGGGGCTGTTCAACCCCATATAAACCCGTAAGTATCCAATACAAAATAAAGCACGTGATAGTAACTGGAATGTTTATGTTGGTGTGTTACTATCTATTCTTACTCATATTTTACAAACGCACATTACGCCATCATTTCAAATCATCCCAATGGATAATATCGGGCTGAAAGTGTCGCATTTTTCGACCTTCGGCAGGATCGCATCCCCCGTCCCGAGCCCATGCTACAGGCTTTTGAATCTCTGGATTTTACCAAATGGCCTGGCACTTTGAAATGTAGATATGCTTGCAAGTATTCAAGTGAACAGAATAATTAACTTTAATATAGCGCAGATTAGTGCGTCAGTAAATGTTTTCAGTTCTCAATACAGAGAAAGTGTGATAGGTGTTTCGACTTCAGGATCTTTTCTTCGCCTTTTGAGGATTCGAGTTTTGACCAACGCCCCCTATTGTTAATTCAAAAATCTCCTGACAACGGGCCTCTGCCAATGCCCCTTATTGTTTATACTTTTATTGACGAACACCACGACACTAGGCTCTTATTATTAAAATAATCGGGTTGCATAAAACAACGGTTCATAACGTCCAATATAGGTAGTATAATTAAATTTTCGCGACTATATATATATATACATATATATATGTATATATCATACCATCATACAATATCTTTATGGCTCATGTACTCTAGAAATGTGTAGAAAATTAGTTGCTGATTCCGCGTTAGGGCTTGCATGTTGGCTAGTCATGTCATATTAAGCTAAAACTTGTGCTGTTAGATTTTACATTAAGGTCAAGTTAGGACTATCATAAACAACTTTACTTCTCTATTGAATTTAAGCATTCATTTTAGCTAGGAAACGCTGTATGCTTAAATCTACAATTCTGTACGCAGCATAAAACACGGGCTTAAGTAAAAACAATTGCCCATTCTGTACTTCGTATTCCAAACGTGCAATACATGCTTGAAAATAATTACAGATATATCTCCGTTAATTGTGACTTTTTAGCTCAAAAAACATCATTTCTGTCACAGTAATTTAGTATTTAAAAAAATGCATTTAGAAAAAGCAGACTACCCTGAACTCAAAAGTGCACTGGGAAGCTAAAAATAAGATACAAACAATCCAGGCCTAATTTTTGCGTCCCGTCTCAGGGCCTCCGTGATAATTCTCATATGTTCATTTTATTACAACATAGATTTAATCGGAGGACCTTCACGGACGCAAAAATTAGGCCAGGATTGTTTGTATATTGCTTTTAGCTTTCCAATGCACTTCTAAGTTCAGGGTAGTCTGCTTTTTCTTTTTTTATTTCGGAGTTTTTTTTAGAGCAAATTTCTTTAGTAAACACACAACTTTACATCATCATATTAGTAGAACTGGTAAACATGAATTAAGAGAATTACTGTTGCTACGGGTAACACTAATGAAGTACACGTGATAACGGAAAGGATAAACTCCCTTTATAAACATGTGTTAAGATGTAAGCTCGAAATGCGTCATTAAGAGGTCAAATATCTCAGGAACTATATTTGACCTACAGATGTCAAATTAAGTTTGTTTGAAACAGATTTGTATGATGTACAACAATTTCATTTCAATTCTGAGTAAATGGGAAGTGGGTTAAATCGCCACTTTGACGACGTTTATTTAGGTTTAAGGGCAATAAACTGCAATCTGTCGAAACCTAGAATTGAAATGGAGCATCTACACCACATTTCCCAATGATTGTGTATCTTTAATTGTTCGGGTTAATTGCGCCGTTTAGCTAGAAAGTGATATTGAGTCATTTGGAGGGGGGGTCCAAATGCATACCCTACGGGAGTTAACTTTTCCGTATTTATTTACGCACACATCGTGTTCTCAAGGAGGGAAAAGTTATCTACCCGTTCAGGGAAAAACCTGCTTTCAGCAGCTTGGGACCAAAAGGTATACGCAAAGGAAAAGAAATTCAGATAAAAATAACCGTGTAGTGTTTCCAAGTGATCAACTACCGCTGTTCAGATAAAGGAAAACAACTTTCTCAGACTCCAGTCTTTCAAAGGATATCGTACCCAAACTATGTGCAAATGGCACTCAGTTCGATTTGTCTAAAAATTAGTACACTTATAGATCTCGATGTTCTGAACAATGTTTAAATGACTCTCCAAGCTATAAGTCGCTTCCTTGACCCTCCACAGGTCACTTAAAGGTCACACAGTGAAAATATAACACTCGGGTCGATTTGGCTAAAAATTAGTAGTCTTATAGATCTCGATGTCCTGAACAATGTTTAAATGACCCTTCAAGCCATAAGTCGCTTCCTTGACCGTCAACAGGTCACTTAAAGGTCACACATTGAAAATATGGCACTCAGCTCGATTTGGCTAAAAATTAGTACACTTATAGATCTCGATGTCCTAAATAATGTTTAAATTACCCTCAAAGCCGTATGTCACTTTATTGAACCTGTACAGGTCACTTAAAGGTCACATTGAGAAATTTTGGCACTCAACTCGATTTGGACATTTTCTGAGATCTGTAAGTGTACTAATGTTTAGCCAAATCGAGCTGGGTTCCATATTTTCCCTATGTGACCATTAAGTGACCTGTAGAGGGTGAAGAAAGTGACATACGGCCTTGAGGGTAATTTAAACATTATTTAGGACATCGAGTTCTATAAGTGTACTAAGTTTTAGCCAAATCGAGCTGAGCGCCAGATTTTCGCTGTGTGACCTTTAAGGAGCCTGTAGAGGGTCAAGGGAGCGACTTATGACTTTGAGGGTCATTTAAACATTGTTTAGGACATCGAGATCTATAAGTGTATTAATTTTTTAAAAAAAATCGAGCTGAGTGCCATTTGCCCATAGTTTGGGAACGATATCCTTTTCTTGCTTCGCGTTATCAGTTAGTTACTTTCAAATGCCATATGATAATGTGTTTCACGTAGCTCGAGTTTATATATTCAAATGGTGCTCGATTTACATCAAATACAATGTGCTTTGTACTTTGAGTTTACATATTATTGACGTTCAAACAGATGAAGGAAGTTTTCAGTGGTGCATTGACACCTTTTCTTCGAAAGTGCTCTGACATGGCTCTCCACGTTATTTGAGTTTCCATACAAGTGATGCTCTAAAGTGCGCACTACTGTCTACTTTGAGTTTATTAACCATACGTTTATATACACGTGATGCTATTCACCATAAGTTTATATAAACGTGATGCTTGGTCTACTGAGTCGTTTAATTTAAGTTTACGTAATAAATCTGATAAAATTGCCACAAATATGAGTGTTTCGGAAGTTTGAAATACGTTTTGTAAGTGAGCTACTTTTAAATATAGTTTTATATAATGCTTCAAGTCGCTCGAGTGTATATAAAACTGATGCTTAGGCTACTTTGCGTTGTTTAATTTGAGTTTACATATAATATTACGTTCAAAGTTTACGGTCTAAGGTACTTAGTTTTTAAGAATAAAAAGTGCTACACCAAGTCCACTACATGAGTGGAGCCATGTGTACAGTTTTGCTTCTCAGAAGCAGCCATAAAACCGGGTTATAATCTTTCCGACATTCGGTTCTTTTCGGATATTTGAAAGATGATCTTTTTTTTTCAAAAGTTTTCGTAAAATGTACTTCGTGTAGTCGGGTTTATATACAAGTGATGCTCGATCTAAATTATATACTATGCGTTGTTTGCTTCCAGTTTACATATAATTCATGTTAGGGTACTTGCACCGAACGATACATTCTTTAATGGCATATAAGACCTTCAATTGGAAAATGGTTAAACGCTTAGCCGCGCGACCCGTGAAAAGAGCCATGTGAAATATTTAGCTTCTCGCGACTTTGCAGCAAATACGAGGAAACAAGGCATGGAGTGAGCGATAAATTGTTTCTTGTTAAGCGTGTTAAGAATTCCGTTGTATGATAACCGTCCTTAGTAGGAGCGAGTAGAACGATCGCGTCAAAGTGAAGCAGAAATTGTCTTATTATGCTATTTTACATTATGACATACACATGGTACTTGTTTCACACAGAAACCATGCACATACGTGCGACGCACGATGGATTCAGAAATAACGTGTTCTTACTGTGCCAGATTACAATATAATAATCGGCTTTACGTGAAACGCGCTTCGCTAGTGCTTCTCACTTGAAGCATGACAGCTGGACTCTACTTTCACTTTAACATGAAGCTGGCGCAGGTCTAATGCTTTGTGACAGACAAACGGACAGACAGACAAGGCCATCCCATAAGACCTATTGCTAAAACAGTAAGAGTAATGTTCGTGAGCATAAGGGAAGACAAGGCGTGGTTGTGGGCCCACAATAGACACAGCCTAGGCGTGGGCAGTGTGTTTCTTTTGCTTTTATTTATCTCGTTTTTCTACGTCTTCTTTTAGCCCGTCCCACTGTGGGTCCAATAACAGGTGAAAGTGGCCAAAAACCATAAAGGTATAATTGATTAAAATTATGCTGTGTCAAAAAACGGTTAAAATCGTTTTTTTACTAGTTGAAAAACCGGTTTTCGGTTTGTTCAATACATTTTTAAAACGAAACTAGGTCATAAAGAAAAGGATATATAGAGACTTAAAATAGCCAATCAGCCATCCCTTCCATTACCGTACTATTAAAACCAAGCATCCAATGCGATTCCATCCGTATTTGAAATGTACTAG
This sequence comes from Hypogastrura burkilli, assembly GCA_034696285.1. NCBI lineage: Eukaryota > Metazoa > Arthropoda > Collembola > Poduromorpha > Hypogastruridae > Hypogastrura > Hypogastrura burkilli. Next base: position 12,488 of record JAQFZY010001109.1, read on the forward strand.
CAACGTAAATACAATACATATACGCGTCTTGCTAATGCATTGGTTGCAAAAACAGATTCCAATTATTATATAGTTATACTACCTACGGGGTTAACGAGGCCTGAGTGCAATGTATAAGTACTGCCCAAAAATGATAAACACTGGCACAGGATAAGCTCCCGCACTTCTGTATTTCTTATGATTTAAACAGGCGCCCGTAGGATTTATTGAAATTCAATGATGACTGATTGAATATTGACCCTTGGATTGGAATAGTCCCACCCAAATTTGATCCAACCACTAAAAACTACTACTACATCTACTACAATTATATCACGCTGTTGCCCTTGATTTTATTTTTTATGTGGTATTGGTCAGCAAATACATTTCATTCATTCTGGTTTTAGCAAAACAGAGTGGTCGATCGACGTGCTAAACTTTGTTGACGCGATTAGATGATGCTGTACCTTATTAAAATCTACATTTCAGCAGAATTTTATAATATTACGTACTTTTCTAATCCTTTTTATACGCTATTATATTATTACATTGAAATAATAATACATGCGAGGATAAGACATAATTCTATTTTATATGGAAAATGGATCGGAATTCATCCAAACGCGATTTTAATGCATTTTAGGCTTCTTTTTTGTTGGAGTTTTTTTTTTTGAACATGAAACTAAAATTAAAACCGGAAACCGGTTTGTCGGAAACAGTCCGGTTTTGTATTCCCTAGTGGCCAGCAACTGTGTATGAAATTTTGAATCAATCGAGTAACTCTTACGTATGCTATTGCATTTTTCAGTTCGGGATAATGCATTACAGCGATAGGTGTCGCACTAATTTCGATTATTCGAAGTTCCGCAACATAACCGCTGATTATTTATTTTCCGACAGTCCTTCATATTCTGAATATAAATCCTTGCGACCAGCTGCGTCTGTTACTTTCAAGAGTACTAATTTAATAACTGAAAGTTTCTAGATTTAACAAGTACAAATAACGGGCAGGCTGCTAGGAGCCTGCAGTGTAAGGTGTGCTGGCAGGCGAAAAACATGAAAATGTGTGGCTTGTCTGTCTGTATGTCCGACAAAAATACTAATCCTCTAAATGGTGACTCAGATAAGGGCTGAACGCCCAATAAGGATCAAATTATGTCAATCGAAGTTTTATACAAATTAAGTCACAAGATTACAGGTGTGACCTTTGTTATGATTTATGATGTGAACTCCGCGCAAAATAAAATAAAAATCAAACATGGTATCGTGCGGGGATACTGGTTCTTACGTTTGATACCAGGTGTTACTAGGGGTGGAAAGAAACGGAACGTTCAGTTGCAGGCCTTCTATTACAAAATTCAAAGGTGTACTACATACATACTATACTTACTATATTTTCCCATATCTCCTGCGCTATGTAAGTAAGGTAGGATGTTGTAAAATACACAGATGTGACAGGTAATTCATTTGCTGTCAACTTTAAATTATATCGAGTCAGTTTTGGCTGTTCCATACTTACGGCCGCTTTCACCTGCTGTTGGACCCATAGTGCGTCCGTACTCTGCTCCGTGTCCGTGTGTCTCCCACTTACTTGTGTCTCCATTGCTCCAGAACAGGGTTCTCCTTTACTTCCCTCTTCCGTTTTTTATTTTAGAGAAGGATTTCATTCTCCCCAATTAAGGTCTGAGGTGAGTCAAGGCAGTCCCTACTCCACTTTTCCAGCCAAAACTCTGCAAATGTTGGCCACAAAACTATAATTGTATACTTTTTCCTCCATTTGGCTGGATCTGGGTCGGAGGTTTTTGGAGGGAAGGAGGCGGTCGTTTCAAAGTGGAGAGAATCCTTGACTGTCGAAGTCAGGATGTCTAAAACTATGTCATCCCACGGAGAGGCTGAGGGGGGCGGGAGTGGGCGGGCCTCGATCCCTATGGGTGTCCACTCTGCCGAGAACCCGCAGGCTGCACTCATTGAGGACTACAGGGCGGGGGACCAGATTGGCACATTCTGTGGACCAGTTGTCGGGGACGGGTAAGGTCAAGGTCAACTGAAGAATTTATACTTGTGACATGAGACAATAGGCCTACGAAAGAGTCATACTCACAGAACAGCTGATACTACATATACATACTAGTATTTATTTATTCAACCATATGAACATAAGTCATTGCACATACAATCCGGAAGCTTAATGGTATCTCCATTCAGCGTTACATTGTATCTTTCATGTGGTAATACACCCTTACATGAAATATAGAGCAGACTTTGTAGTTAACTGCTGTTAGTGTTTCGTAATCTAGTTATTATAATTATTATTATTGTGTACGTTTCATATTAAGGGGTAAAGTACGCAAGTGCAGTAATTTCTAATAAATAGGTACAAAATATAGACTTGACCTCGACAAGTTCTGTGTGAAATAATTCGCAATAAAATAGTATCATTTGTCACTGTGATTTAATATGGCGACGATCTGGTGAGGTTGTTCCGTCACACTGTCGGCCATATTAAATCACAATAACTCACGCCGTGGGATTAGTTGTTCGTTGTTTCTCACACTACACTTGAGTTAAACCACACTCGTTCAAATCATTTGACGTAGAAATCAAGAAACCACACACGCAACAACAGTGACCTTGACTCACTTAAGTTAGTCTCAATAATGCATAGTCGATATGCATGAATTAGTTCGGTGTGAGTAAGTCGTGCTCCCAGTAAAGTAAGATGTGTAGGAGACGTAAATCCCCTTTTTTTGTGTACAGGTTTATTAATCCTGTATCCGAGTGGCGTAAGTTCAGTAACGAAAATTTTAGTCCTGGCCAATCCCGTTGGGGCGGGCCCGAGAATCATCTCCTCAATGGGCCTGACCTCTCGACCATGATTGAGGGCGGGAACGGAGAGGCTGCTTTTGATGAGTTTGGGCAGGCCAAGTACCAGAACCGTCGAACTATGACCACTGGGGACCCGGCTGTCAATAATTCGTTAAAGGATATTAAGAGAATGGCCGACGAGATCAACCTTCCGAAGACTATTGTGGATCGGTCAAATAATCTATTCCAGGTAGTAATTTAGAACTAGATAACTTGTAAATAGTTTTCAACTCAATAAGTACAGGATCTGAACCTGACCTATAACCTTCAAAGATGGCCTATCATGCCGAGACCTTGAAGCGACACTCAAAGACGGGCATGGCATCGGCCAGCCTCTACATTGCTTGCCGCCAGGAGGGCGTTCCACGTACTTTTCGGGAGATTTGCGCCGTTTCCAAAGTCTCCAGGAAGAAGATCGGCCGCTGCTTCAAGTTGATCCTCAAGGCTCTGGACACTTCCGTGGACTTGATCACTACTGGGGACTTCATGTCCCGGTTTTGTTGCAATCTTGGCCTACCGATTTCGGTTCAGAAGGCGTCTACCGAGATCGCCCGTGCGGCTGTGGACTATGACATTGTGCCCGGGCGCTCACCCATTTCAGTGGCAGCAGCTGCCATTTACATGGCCTCTCGGGTGAGTCCAATCACCTATTCATAATCCATGCAAATAGTCATAATTGCACAGGATATCGAAAGTCTGAACTAAAATTATACAATTTTCCATTCCAGGCTTCCGAGGTGAAGCGCTCGCAAAAAGATATTGAGGACGTAACTGGAGTAGATGGAAATACTATCCTACAGTTCTACAAGCTAATGTACCCGCGAGCCTCCGAATTGTTTCCCAAGGATTTCAAATTCCACAGTCCGATTAAGCAATTACCTTTGGCCTCAGGGAGCTCCAGGCGTCCTCTCGTCGAAATTCAGAAGCAAAGTTTGCCTACAGCAAACAAGACCAGAAAGGCTAGACAAGTAATTTGTACTCGTTTGTTAGTCACAAAATGTCCTATAATTCCTAATACCTAATATACAGCGGGTTACTCTGTATTATGTTACTATTTCTGTTCTCATCAGTTTCCTCTTTGCGTGAATAGAATGATGTTCTGCTTCTCCAAGCCTTGCCCACCAAATAACTAAACTGCTCAGACTTGTCCGGGCCCAAATACAGATTTTATATTTTACGTAATAGAATTGAGGATTTTTGTATGAGATGGGGAGAGAGTTAAACGAGTATATATACTGCCTACTCTCGAATTCAAAAACTCTACGCCCTCCGTTTCTTATCAGTAGGAAACGGGTTAATATTCCCTAAAAAACCTTGAAATATGATGTTATTATGCCCTAAAAAACAGTCAAAATATGCCCTTAAAAACGGAAAATATGTCTTTAAAAACCCCAAAATATGCTTTTAAAATATAAAATATACTCTAAAAAATAAATCATATATTGAGACAATAAGATATATGCACAAGCATAAAACGTGCGGGGAGAAATACGGATTTACGCGCACAAAACTATATATATTCAACAAATTAAGTATGTTAGTATTCAAATTTTTTGAACTTTTGGTTGTAAAAGTATATTTTTTAGCGTAAAAAGTCACCAAAATTAAAAAAAACACATTCATTTTCCTTAAATATGCACTAATAACGCAAAATTTGCAAAATATGATTCTACATCGTAAAAGTCTAAAATGTGCTAAAATATGTCAAATAAAATTGCATATATGAGGTCGTACTCACCGATTTCGTGGACATTTGGCAAAAAGATTTGCAATAGTCATACGTAATAAGAATATGCTTTTATGTCGAAACCCGTTCCTTACTTATCTGCCAATTTTTATCTTCGGATACAGTAGAATTGCACTATAAGGGCTCTCCTTATAACGGCAGCAGGGAAAAATTCACATTACACTTCTCGTCGACATGTACGAGTACGCTTGTTGCTACTACTATTTTCACTGCGGCTTTGGACTTTCCTACATTTTCAATGTTTTTGACTGTAGTATTACAATTTTTGGGACCTGAGCATTAAGATTCCGTACCTGCATTGGGATTGGGAAGTCTTTGAGTTCAATTTTTTTTTCACAAAATATATCGATAGCCGCCGTTAGTTCTGTTGCATGCTTCTTGACATTTTCCACTCATGCTTAGTTCACTAGCACTTAATTTCTTTCTACGTTTTATTAAATTGGAACTAGAATCCGCCATTAGGGGTAACAATAAATATATTGTAAATGATAAACTGCCTTTCCCCCATCCACCCCTAAGGGCACAGTATAACACTAATGTATACTATTTTTGATTTGTTCAGTGTAACTATTTGTAATTGAACATTCGTAACGGTACGTAGGCTAAAGTAATAATTTCTTTTGAAGAATTTATGACTTGCATAATAAAGATGGTTCGTTATTAGCTGTATTAGGAATTCACAAATGCCACCGAGAAAAGGATTGCTCTAGAATATCGAGCAACTCAAACCTATTTAGTGTAATAGATATATACATATGTAGAAGAAACAAATTACAAGATAGATAGCAGGACAAGCGACTAGAATCTACATGTCGAATGTGCTTGTCTGTTTCAGTCACGTCCCTTATAGTATAATTCGACTGTATTTGGAGATAAAAATTAGCTGATAAGAAACGGAGGGCGTAGAGTTTTTGAATTCGAGAGTACGTTAGTTTCTAACTTGTAATCCACGGTACTACT
>JAQFZY010001110.1:0-18023 GCA_034696285.1 Hypogastrura burkilli
TATTATTATAATTTGAGTAATCGCCATCAATGCGCGGAACGTATTGGCAGCCCATGTCCGCTCCCCACAGGGGTAGCTCTTGTGTGTGATACACTTTTGATTATAGTCTAATAGCAGTTGGGTTTAGAATACTAATCTAAGAGAAATCGGGGTAAATTATGGGGTAATGAAGTAGGGCCTACCTTAGGGTGTCGTTCGTCTCATGCGTCTTCCGCAATGCGTTTCCTTGATAACTAATTACTGTACCGTGCTATGCTAAGTATGGGTTAGCTGTAATTTTTAACTAGATGAGAGCTTCCCGCGAAAATTAAATTCTTTCAATAACTTTAATTGTCAAGCGATGTGTTTGGCCAGATACTGTTTTAAGGTCGTTTCTATGTATCATATGGGTACTAGCATAGTAGCTTTTACTTGAATTTAATAATTGTCAATCTAAATAAGCAAAATGCGGCAAGGTTGACAAAGGCCTAGTTTAATTTGTTGATCGGAATAGGATGTAGCTTACTGGATCGAGGTGAGGAAATGCAAATGAGAGGGCAAGATGTTAACCACCTTGTGGCCAGCCATCATTAATTATAATAAGGCCTACTCATTTAGTCTTCCTAGGGAAAGGGCACCTCCCTCCTCTGTCTTACGTGATTAAACAAAGTTCTACCATTCTATTTGCTAATCGTCTAGTTTCTCTTCATTTGACTTATCTGTATTTCTTTAAATCCTGCTCAGCTTCAAAACAAATTATTCCAATAGGTGCAAGCACATTCGTCAGAACAAGTATGTACATACATACATAGAATGGACCATAAATACGACGCCGATGAAAACACGGGAAAAAATTTAACTTTAAAATATTACATTATCCTACACATTTTAGAGTCAACAATACTAACTAGCCGACAAGCCCCCGCGATAGCGTTTTAAATATTAATTCGATCCTATGGTACATTGTACATAAAAAAGAGAGTACAAGAGATATCCTACAATTTGCATACACCGTAACTTATTTGTAACAAGAGGCCTGAAGGTAAGTCAAGTCCAATTGATTACAGGTTACAGGGAGGGAGTCATACAGTTCACATGTTTTATTGTCTTAAATGCATGACTTATTTGATAGCCAGGCCACGGCTTCTGTTCTGCCTACGGTTAAGGCGTGTATATTGACTCAGCTCCTGGAAAATGATTGTAAAACCCTCAATTAATTCCGATGCATATAAGGAATGAGTACCACATCACAGACAGACAATATGGATCCATTTAGTAAACACGGTAGCGTAGGTAGTTACAGGTACAAGAACTCCATACTCCATGTTACACTACAGTTGGATTCTCTATACAATCTTTTAGTTAACATTATTCATTCCTCTAACATAACAAAAGCATGAGAATGGAACACACCCTAAAGACCTCGTCCGTCTTTCGGAAATCTTAAACAATATGCGGCGTAATTAGCACAAAGACAAAACCATGCAAAAACCATGCAAATCTGAAAACAAAGAAGCTTTCCGTAAAATTAATATGAGGTTTCTTATTATTATGAAAAAAACTTAAAATGTTTTTTCACATGTTGAAGTCTGGCCTTGCCTTGTGACGACGCCCAGCCTGTGGATGATCCTCAAACTATGAATTTTATTTATAGACCAGATAAGAGTATGAGTTTACATTTAAACATGCTGGATACAGCGGAAATCTTACTTCGTAGCGTCAAGTTAATTTCCTATTAAACAAGTATTTAATTGACGACAAAAATGCATCCTCTCTTTTTTGAAGTATGCACTTACGTAGTATTAATTTGCTTAGAATTATAAACACTTAACAGAATTCAGTATTGGCCATTCTGTATTGTTTCTGATCTTGGAAGTCGAAGCACAATGACGTTCTCAGCTATTAATTACTAAATGCCAAAATACAGAGACATTCGATTTTACACTGAATGGAGCAAAAAAATGAGACGACTCATAATTTTAGGAACTTATTCCATAGAACCAGGGTCAACGTAATATGACTCTCCAATTACAGTAATCATATTCGGTAAACCAATACAATGAGGGTTCATTTTCATTGTTAGCTAGGCGTGAGTAACAAGGGTACGCGATAGATACGCATTATTGAATTAACCTGAATAGAACCAACTTGTGCAAAGTTGAACTTCAATGCCAGATAAGTACAATCAACCTTAGCTACCTATTGTTATAACTTTTATTTCATTGTGGGAACAATCTGTAAAATGACAATACGGTATATTAGATTGGCTATGTATGTAGTTGGTTCACTATAGCATTCTTGTCGACTGAAACGCTGAAATCTAGTCCTTGTTCGAAAACTAAGGTTCTATGGCTTAAAGTACCTGCATAATACTAATACTACATAATGTAAGGCTTGAAATAAGGTGTTTGTAGAGTATTGACAAATAAGTAAATTACATGAGCAGTTTGCATAGAAAAATTGTTTACTGGTAATACTTTGATAATTGTGTCTCTTTTCCAGTTTCGGAGCTTTTTTGGCATTAAAAAACTATAAAAAATTGTTCAACTTGATCATTAATATTTACGACTTACTACTACTGGCGTAAGTTAACTTAGTCCTTTTCCGTTGAAATAAAAATAGCAGTTGCAAAATAAATAGTTACATTTTCATCGTTTTAAGCTCTAGCCGGATAATATTTGAATAGAAACACTCGTTCAGATAGGCTACAATTGAATACGTGGTGTCCTTCTGGACAGTATTAATGATTTAAACTTACACCTTCCATGTATTTTATAATACACGGCAACGTGCAGATTGCAGACCTTCACTCATTCAGTGGTAGGCACAATTTTAATTATATCCAGCATCCCTTTTATTGACAGTCTCAAATTCACAGCACTAATTCCCAAGGACACAGCCGTCCCGTAAATCCTGACTCACGACTCTCCCTTTCCGCCGTTTTCCTTGTAGCATATATCCAATATACAAGGCGATAGGGGAAACGCTACTTCAACTCTGCTTTCTTGTTGCTTTCCTTCTTCGCTTGAATCTTCAACTAGGTTTCAAAACTCAATTTTCTGATTCATAGCTTGAGAATTTCTTAGGTTTGTGTGTCGATACATACAAATATCCTAAAGCACATAGGTACCTTACTATGTATTCATCTACGCTGGATTAGGTTGGGTTTATTATTTTCAAGGATTGATTTGTTTTTATAATTACTATGTTTGAGAGTCAGTATCATTATAGTATTGTAGTCTGAGGTATATTTGGGTAGGTACTAAATTTGATCCAGTAAGTCCTAAGTCCGTGTTTAGCCTCGTTAAAAAAATTAACAGCTTGACTTAACACACCTTCATCATCATCGCTTCATTGGACAATAGGTGCCGTAACTTAAGGTAGACCCTTCATTTGCAACTTGGTTTGTTGACCAAAAGCCCAAAGAACACACACGGAGTTAAGTGGTTTTACGCAATGGAGTATTATTGTTAAGACAAGGAAGTTTCACATGATTCACATGATTCACATGGTTGAAACACAGAAAGAAAGAGGCACACCCATTGATTTATTCCGCTGTACCTGCTGTACCTATCCCTTGCCCATTCAGAGTTCATTACACATCCTCATATACCTATTTACTTTTAATTACTGGATATCAAGTACTTGGTAGTTGTAGTTGGTATTCATCAGATGAATAGGATATAATAAAGCCCTGCCTCACCTATTTCCTCTTTGGATTTCACGGCTCATTTCAAAGGAAGTGAATCCACATATTGATATGGAGATGCGGTGGGTGGAGATGGAGACGAAAGAAGGCCCGAATGCCTTTTACTGCATTTTGCAACACTCGTATACATACATAGTAATAGTATACGAGCATTTATACTATTATTGTATGTAGATGTAGATTGTAAATACAACTCATGTCATAAGTGAAAAGAGAGAAAATCTGACACTTTGAACATTACACATTACACCTGAGCCAACCAGCCCCTTCTACTATTTAACATAGCCTCTCATTAGCACGATCCGCCTAAATGAACCCACTGACTATTCCTACGATATGGAAATGTAATACATAAATAATGCCCATCCCTTTTTAATGATCTGTACTTTGGAAAGGAAGTTTTACAGAGATTGACGTCTCGGAAAATGACCAGAAGCCAAAGGATATTTATATTGGAATGTAAGGTATATAGCCATAACGAAGTGCAAAGTCGCGAAACTGTGAAACATGGCTTATCATACCGCCGAGAGCGTAGTAATACTACTATATTATGAATTTTGAGGAGGCATTTCTCAGCCTTTTGTTTCTGCTCTTTTGTTACAAGAATTTATAATGTGCAGGGTTTCATCTCCAGCTTCAGGCTTCGGTTTTTTTTGTCGTATTTTTGAGTCTTTTCTGTGTCTACCTGCCTATCCACCAGAATATTCCACAACAGGTACTCGGAATAATGGAATATTTCTGCTCATCCTTTGGATTATTAATCACAGTAATCCGCCCAAATCGTGCAAGGCTAGATCATGAACTTGAGTCGTTAACAATAAATTTCCTCAATTTAAACCCTCGCCCCAATATAGTACATAATTACTTATTGATCAAAACACGTGAAGATCAAATATTACATCTTCGGACTATGAATGTACATACATCAAAAGGAAGATGATGATTTTTCAGTAACTTTTCTGAACAGGATATGTCCAGTGTCCAGCTCAATATCAAACATTATGTAGCCTTTAATGTAAATAAACACTAACAAATCATTACAGACTCATTAAATATACGATTTTTCTTTTCCTATTCATCATCCATCAAAAAATCTTGTAAAGTCATTTCATTGTAAACCTTCAATGTTAAGACCAAATCATGGTTACGATAACTATAAAACTATAGGTATAAATATCATAGCTATAATCATAGCATCTATAATACCATAGCTATAAAACGCTATGACGGAGTTGGAAAGTTAGGTGGGTCTGGGCTGGGAAGCTCTGTTTTCGTAGCCTGGGCGTAGTTCGTTTGACTGAGAGATGCATAAATATTATTTTTTACAAGTGCTACTATTTGAATTTGACTTCAAAGAATTTAAGGAGGTTGAAAACCTTGATTGCCAAACCCAAAGGCTGATGAACAGATATGGTACCGTAAATCCTTAAAACTCCGACCTATTGTTGTGGACACAGTTGTCTGCTTGCGCTATAAAGCACAAAGCACATAACGATTCGGAATCACAGGTGAACAGAAAAGACTCTTGCAATTATTACATCAGGCCTCATATCCAGTGAGTTGATAGCTCCCAATGGCACTTTTCTTGGACAAACAAACATAACCTTATCAAGACCGTTCGACAGAAAAAGCGATTAAATGGATAAGACTCAAATGCTTGGTTATGGTGGAAGACATGAATTATGATCATCAGCTGTGTTTAGCCTTATATGGTCTAACTCAATAACACCTTTCAATTTTTTACATGCATCAATCACCAGCATCACCTGCTGCTTTCCTTTAGTTCTCAGACTCCATTCTGGTCGCATCCAATATATGTAGACGTAGGGAATTCTGGTAGTTTGTAAATTAACACCTTTTATCTGTCCGCACGAATACATGGGAGAGATAGGTTCCATATTTTTAAAAAACCTGCTTTCCGCAGCTTGGGACCAAACGGTGCACACATGAAACCCAGAGACAATTGAAACGTACACGAAATTATCCTAACGCTGATGTCTAGTTGAGCTATTTTTACATTTATTTTCACTTGCTTCTTGTATATAGCTTTCTTGTTAGTTTCGGTTAAAAGGACGGTGTCGCCGTTGACATAGTAACGAAGGTAGTTTTGGAAATTTTAATTCTGTTTCGAATGCTATATTTTGGAGAGCCAGATATTTACTGCTGCTTCTCATTAGTACTTGCAGTTTCATAGGAATATGTTTATGTCTTGTTTTTGTCTCCTTAAAACCTGCTCATTGGTTTATAATACTATGCACATGACGCGTTTTATTTTGTCGAAAAACCAGGGATTGACCATGTATGAAGCGCATATTTACGTCCATTATAGTAACCATTTTAAAATTGAGCTTACAGAAATGATCTGAACAAAGTAAAACATCTGAGTGTTTCGAAAGTTTGAAATACTTACATTTTGTGGGCTAGCTACTTTTAAATGTAGTTTTACGTAACGCTTCAACTCGTTCCAATTTATACACAACTGGTGCTACTGTACGATGCGTAATTTGAATTCACATATAACATACGTTCTACGGTTATTTGTGAATCGCTTAACTTCTTACTGAGTTAAGAATTAAAAGGGCTTAGTCAACTGCATGTATCGAGCCACGCCCGCAATCTTGCTTCTCAGGATAGGTATGACTAGAAATATGTTGTAAGGCGTTATAATTTAATATTTTGTGAAATATTGTGTGATATCCGTTATATAATAATTGGGGTCTAATAGAGCACTTAAACAGCAATGACGCAGCCATCAAGCAGAAAGTGTCTTAGTATGCTCCATAACATCTGAGATGTATGGAGCAATTTAAAGCGTGGCCCACGGACAGACGGACGGACGGACAAAACGTTCCCATAAGACCTTTTGGTTTAAGAAACGAAACTTCATTCCAGACTTGGATAAAGTAGGTGTGGTGTAGGTACATAAAACTATCTTTTGATTTAGTACTGCTATATTGTAACGACTTCGCAGATAAGCCCAGTGTATTGAGCCAAGTTATTCCATACATTCAAGCCAAAAAATAGTTAAGAACGCGTAATAAGTACTTAATTATAATCAATGTCAGTTAGGGCTCCGCATCGGTCGGTCCACGGACCGGACCGGTCCGGCTGTTTCATTGGACCGAATATTTTGGTCGGTACACGGTCCGGTCCGAAGTATTGGCCCGACCGTCAATCGGACCGGACCGACCGAAATTCTCGGTCCATTTTCATACTAGGTAGAAATGGGCTTTCGGAGGGAAGGACGTACTTTTCCCCTTTTTTCTTGCCCAGAGTTTGGGCCTGAGTCTGAGTTTGGGCATACGATTGTTAATATCCAAGGGACAGCCCTAGCGAAGGAATCGAAATGAATAGGATCCTCATTTTACAACCTCTAATTCTCGATACTATAGGCACCTATATAACGAAGTTACGCCTCTGATCACAGAAATTCTTAATATCAAGTCGAGAAAAAGTAAGTGAGAAGCAGGTCGGTCCATGGACCGGACCGGACCGGACGCCCACGGTCCAGTCCGGTCGGGTCCGAGGGAATTGGACCGAGGTCTAGTTCCGGTCGGTCCGCGTTAAAAAGTTGGTCCGGTCCGGTCCGATCGTGTGGCGCCCTAGTCAATGCGTATCAAAGTACATAAAACGCTACACTAAACACTTTGGCTGAGCATTCAGTCCTGTTCTGTTACGTAAATAGAGTTATATCTGGCAAATCCGTATTGGTCAATATTGGTATGCCCTAATAACAGCAGTTTTGATTCTTGACCAAAGAAACGAGACCATAATCTTATTTTTTTTTTACAATCTTGATTAGTTTTTGACTCCTTGTAAAGCGATGTCGACTGTAGACCCGATCTGGATTATGGCTTACCTTTAAATTTCAGTCAGCCTCAGCTATGAGCTATAGCTGGGCACTTGGGATTGGGATGGTAACAAGAAGTCTCGTGATCATGATGGACATGACTGACATGACATAAATGGATCCACCGAGGCCTGTGCCTCAACAATCTATGTATGTATGTAAATAATATGAATGCTCACTGCTCACCCATCCATTCAATTTTCTTTATTATCGCCACATTCATCATGAACATGTTGTTAGCCCGTAAGATTGTATTTGCAGTGCTCCCTACTTCCCTATTTCGTGTAAGCAGGGGCCCTGCAACCTGCAACCTGCACTACTATGTATGTACTAAATATATAAGTACTCGTTGTTGAAATATAATTGCATGAGTGAGTACGTTTAAGTATCAGGCCCAATTGGCGCAAGCGGAATCCTACATATGTATCTCTATCTCTACGTATGTTTAACACTGAGGTCTATAATGTAAGGACAATTTCGCAAGAAGGTCTAATATCATTTAATATAAATATTATTATAATCCCCATGCAGTCAGTATTCATGACATGAGGCTCCAATTGTTTTATGCATCCACTCAAAACATTTCTCCCAGGCTAGGGAGTCAGATTCCATGCCAGATGTCAGTTAGGAATCGGAAAAAGAGAACCCCTTCTTGGCCCACGCAAAGTGTAAAAATCTTGAGAAATAACTTCTGTAAAATTATTTTAATGTGCGTTTAAGATAAGATGTAGTTGTTGGAGTGAGTCCTCAATGCTCGGCATGGTGCCATCCCACATAAAAGAAAGCCTTGTGTCATCAACTCGAGCCCTCACGAAGGAATCAGAATCACAAATTAAGCGTAAGCATATTAAAAGCGTGCCTTGGCGATCACAATGCAGAGCCCATAATTTTTACTGCTACTTCAATGCCTTCATCAATTGCGTGAGCAAGCCCAAAAATAAATAAACTTGTTAAACGTTCAAGGAGGATAGTAGGTATGTGTACTGAAGAGAAGACAATCACTGTCACTGCTACTGTCCCACAACCAACATATGTACAATATAAGAAAAGTGCTTCGGTAAATAGGATTCTTTAGTCTGGGTTGGGCTAAGGCTCAAGAATGAGTTATTGTTCCAAACTACACACTTTCCTACCAAATCCGAGTCTATAAGTCACTCATTTACTATTTTTGCCTTGACCATATATTCCCCTTACACGTAATTAGTTATAAACTGTAGAACTCCATGCGTGACTCTTCGCTAACGTATCTGTAATTAGTGGTGATTATAATGCTTCAAATATGTTTATTTTCGCGTACAGTCTCATCAACTTAAAGCTTGAAAATGAGGTGCTATACAAACAAAACGGACTATACACAGCCCAGCCCTCACCTGTTGTTTCCTTGTACAGAGCCACAGGAGCATGACAGGAACAATAGGTATAAGAATACAAATATACAGGCACGTATAGCATATGCACAAGAAATTACTAGTAGCACTAACATGTCATAAACCTAATTTGTCGAATTAAATATTTCACAAACTTAAATTAGGAATGTAAACAATAACTTACATCATGAATTTTAGCTTACACAAGTTGTAGCTTAACGTCTGTCATTTTCCTTGAAACAAAAAAAAAAGATTTTACATTGTAGACAATTGGAAACGAGAATAAGTAACAGTGCATGGTTTATTTCGCATTTATGCATTCTTATGCATGTATTGTGAAAATGCCGTTCACTTTTATTTCTGTCGTATCTCAAAGACAAATTATCTGTGCCATATGTTTCTTGAGACTTTGAGGGATTTTCTGAATGAATTAATATGCAAGTGCACAAAGCGAGTTGTACGTTGCTGCAACTGCAACTGATCGTATCAATATTCTCCTACCCCACAAAATTTTCATTATCAGTCAACCAAGTGTTAGATTTTGACAGGCTAATTAAGTAATAAAACTATTGTAAACTGTACGTATAATTTACTCTTTTTATCATTAAAACAAGAGGGGGACAACGTAAGGGGATGTAGGATTGGGGTAAATTATCGAATTCAAAAACTTGTTTGAGCCTATACATTTTTTTCCCCAGCTATCTGGCATCTGGCACGACTTCAGGAATGAGTTTTGATTTGTTTTTGGTTAAGCGTGATGATGCATTTGGTTAACTCAGGCATTAGCTGCCTGCCTTGCCTTTACAGCCTTTACTTAATCCAAACACATTTTTTGTACTCATTCTTTTGAGCTAACCTGCCAAGACGTCTCTGTATGTGCCCTGTGTACTGATTTGTAACGAAAATGTGAGGTGACCCGTGGTGGCTTGGGTAGTTTTCACCAATAAAACACAGGCATGCTGCTTACCTGTGTGTGTAAATATTTTGATCTTGAGTCTGAGCGTGGGAAAAGACATTGAAAAGGTGTCGAAGAGAAACTGAACTTAAAGGACTTGGTAACCGCGTCCGCTTCTTCTCACCCATATCTCAACAAAAAGTAATACATTAAGCCAGACCATCTCACGTACTTATTAGGAAAGTTTCACTCATCGAATACATATATTTTTTGTATAAATTATTGCCTAGGTCATATCATAATGTGCAGATAATTAATAAGTTCAACTGTTTCTTGAGGAATCGTATGGCATGTTGGCCCATCCCACCTCAAAAAAATTTTTACATTTGTCCGGTAGATTAGTTTATTTCATTCTCTTCCTACTGATTGAGGTACATTCATAAGGAAAGCTCTGAGTTCTAAAATTGTTTGAATTGAGGACTTTCCCAACTCGGATGGTTCAGTTAAGGTTAGAGGTTATACCATAAGTACAAAACCGTGATTCAATTAATATGCAGACTTTTAATAAGGAATTAAGTCATATTTCGAGACTCGAGTGTGTTGTATATGTATTAGGCTCTCTTCTGTATTTGTTCACATAGATGTTATCTGCTAATGATAACAATAACAGTAAGGTTGATCCATGCCAAGCTTCGCTACAGAATTTAACACAGTTTGAGATAAATAATGTTCAGTGACCGGATTCAATTCAATTTCGGAAAGATGTACTTTCAGGATATACACAGATGCTCAAAGTTTTTATTAATGATGAAAATATTACACCTTAGTACTAAACTAAAGTACGCCTGGTAACCTTTTGTAAGCATTAACTGACCCAAATTACTTTCTGAAAGGAATACGAATCTCTAATAGTCCGCATATTCTTGCATACAGGAAAACCATAAACAATGTATGCGTACTTAGTATTTAGGCACATACACCTGCTATTTATCGTGATCATGGGAGTATTTTTTACAAGTTCCATCTTCTATCTTTAATTGGCCCAAAGCTTAAGGCTGTACTAGTACAGCAGTAGCTTTTGATAGAGCAGTTACTACAATGCTTTGGTTAATAGTTATAAAATAGACACCGCCCAAACTTAAGCTCTAGGTCTAGTAATAATATTAAATGCAAGTAAACACCTGGGGAACGGATAACCATAAGCTCACCGCATTAGCAGAAGGATCCGTCATTCTTTAGGCTTTTTGGAGTTCCTTGAGGACATGAAAGAGGAACACAGAAGGGGTGGATTTGGGCTTGACAAGGCGAGCTCATGAAATGTTAGTTAAACTTAAATTCTGCGCTCTTTCTTGGGCAGGTACTCTTAGTTTTTTGTGAATCCTGAAAACTAGTAATTAGCGAATTATATCTGTCAAAAATATAAGTACATAAGGTCTTGGGACAAGGCTCGACCTCACATGGCAATAAGCCATTCATGGAAGCTTCTCGCATACTTGGTTTCAGAGAGTCGGCGAAGTCATTGATACCAGGCACGTATATTCAAACGCCGTACTTCGTTAAGAATAAAAGTTCTCAAATATTTCACCAAGTTTCTGAGAGTTAAATTGCCCATGACATCAATCCCTTCAGGATACTGTAAAGATCATAATATCTTATTACCATTTCATGCCAAAAGCTAATCAATATTGATAATTTAAGCTAATCGTATGCAATGTCCAAATCAGATAACATTTAAACCGGAAATTTATATAAACCTCTCCAGCATGTAAACCTCGTAAATCATTATTCACCTTAAAACGCAAACGCCTCAACTAGTTGGACCGAAATTGGTTGGCAATTTATTTAAATTTATACGGCAACTCCGCCAATTCTAGTACCTCGCCCTTGAAAACCCGAGCCGGACTTATTGGACCATATGCAATAAGGAGTTCCATCGATTAGCATTATGTAACATCCTAGCTCATTCCTATTAATATTTTGTAAAAAATTCACTATTTTTCTCCTCCTCGTGTCCGGATTTGCGAATATTTTAATGACGCGGTAATTGGTATATATTACTTTCAAGTCTTAAATATGCAAGATTTCCTGGAACTTGAACTGCTGTATACTCACAACGCACATGTCAATTACTATCAGAGTCTTATGCGGTAATTACCATTTATACCCTGCGAGGTAAGATTAAATCCGAAGCTTAAAGGTTTTCCGTCCCATGTAAAGATAAAGATCCAGCATTAAAATCAGTTGCACTTTTATGTTCCGAGTCAGGCCCGCTGGTCGTGACTTGTTTTGAAAGGGATGACTTGTTAACAGCAAGGGATATACAGCAGATTTGAGGAATTAAATCTGCACCTATTATTTGTATCCCATGCGGTATAAAATGATTAACTGAGTACTGAGATAGAGAAGGTAGACGTATATGTATGTATATATGTGAATGTGGATAGCCACATATAACTTAAACCTGTCATTCAAGTATGTTTTAAGAGTTCGGGATCGAAGGCTATTTCCATTATGTGTAAACCACTAACGTTGGCTGGAGTAGGACAAACCGGATTTTCCCTATTATTCCCACTGAATTAAAACACTTGCGCCCACCGTTGAAATGCGGACAGGGACGTTGGCGTGAGTAGTATAGGATTTTATAGTTGTTATCAGCGGGTTACTTCTAACGCATCCCCTCAGCCCAACACTACATTTGTATTTGCTTTGTGTGTTTAAATAAGAAAATGCTTTAATCAAGGATCCCCATAAAAGGAAGGAGTGGGAATTTAAAAGGCTAGAACGTCTAGCCTAGAACTACCGAACTTAAAGCTCAACGAGGCCCAGGCTCAAAAAAGAAACTTCATTAGGCATTTCGCATTTGGCACAATCTTCAGGACAGGCTGTATGTATTACACGCCCAAACCTGATTTTACAATATTTGTCTAACTTTTATGATATGATCTATGGGAAAGTGAAACGTAGGCTAACGGCAATTAAAACCAAGATAGAGTCCTGCGAAATAAAGGGGTCTTGCCAAAAAGTACCAATAGCTATAAAACGCCTAGATCCGTATTTGCTGAGAAAAACTCTAAGTTTAGATGCTGAGGTAGGTACTGAGGATGCACGTGCCAAGTGCCCATTAAAACTGCAGAATGACAATCGATTGATAGAAAAATAAGCGAATTACGTGGATCCTTGAAGCTATAAATAGGAAAACGAAGGCGGAGAACAAGTAACAATGTGAAGCGGATTGCCCTATTTCCCTCTTAATTTCAATGACATTTTTTTATAAATAAGAGAATATATTATTGTTCAATAATACATAGGTAAGACCCAAAGTCTTAGCCTCAAGTCCAAAATTACGGGCAAACGTGCAGAACAGGTCTTATTACTTTCGTTTCATTGTTCACTCTAGCTTTCCCCTTTTTGGGAGGAAGGACAGCAGTTGTTAAAAATCGATTGATGCATTTTGAGGAGGAAATTATATTAATTTATATACGCTTTGCTGGTCATTTTAACGCGTCTCGTCTGGGCCGGATAAAAAGTAGTACGATTAAATGCAAACCCAAAATGCGATCAACTATTTTTATTGCATTTTGCTGGTAGATATGATCCTTAACCTTTCATTTTCTGACCGTGAATCCTGAAAAAATACTTTTAATACTGCAGCGATCTGTGTTTGAAGAATAAAATATAACTTTGGCTTGGTAAGGGGCCCGAAAGTAAAATTATCTGCCCAGGGTAGAAATTCTGTAATTTTTTAAATTGACATCGGTGCCTAGCTTGCTTTGCTCCTCTTTGGGGCCAAAATATGAGTGTAATAGAAAACGAAAATAATTTCCAATGGTAATCTTAAAAAGTTATATTTTACAACAGGGGCGTTTTTAGTTTCGGGAGGGGCTCAAAGTATTGACGGCCGTAAGTCCGCCGGAGGCGATTTGTAATCGGGGTTTTTAATATGCGTGCCTACAGTACTCTTTTCTATACACAGTGGGTTTTCATTGGTGAGAGTGAAAGTATAAATAACACTGGTACAAAAGCAATTTACAGCAACACACAGCAGGATGCCTAATAAGATTAAATGCCATATTAGTCTATTGTTGGAACACTGAAATAAAAACGGAACCTTACTTGTTTCTCATTTGAGGTAATTTGACGTCTTTCGCATTGGCGTTTGAGGTCCTCGTATAGGAAGTCTGTGACTGAGACTGAGTCCTTGACGAGGAATTTGGGACTGGGCCAGGTTGACTGGAAGAAACTTCCATCCGGCGGACAACGGAACTTGCATTAATGGGCTGCCCTCTAGCATGATCTGTCACGTTGGCCGTGTCCCAGACACGTATCGTATAGGAAGATGTCGAGGAGGCTCTGTCTAGACATTCTCCAGTTGACAAGATGCCAAGGAGCAGGAGGAGTAGAGTTGACATGATCCTAGTACCTAGTACACTACCTTACTCTACTTATTATTGACTCCTCACAATGTCACAATCCACACCTTAATGTACTGTCGATCAATTGAGTAGATAGGCACAAGCTCTTTGTTTCCGTCCAAATCAGGATCTAGTTTAACAACCGCTCACTCATGTACCAATAAGTTCGACATCCCTTTGTCCCACCCTCCGACAGAATCCCGCTTCCACCGGTGTCTCCTCCGCTAGGCCCACCCTGGGCCCATTTCCTGCCTCACTTACACTACTGGACTCCGGAGTCCCATTCACGGAATGAAAGGGAAAGTCAATTCCACGTTCCCCAAATTCTAGTAATTATTTGCACGGAGTCCGCCTAATAAGAGGTTGGAAGTTGGAACACTGCAAAAAGCGGAAGAGTGAGAAATGGAATTAGCACTAGTAGTACTTTCTTTCCCAACCTGACGCTCTGACTTCTGAACCAGAATTGAGTGAGTCTGCATGGGAGTGCCTATAGTAGGCAGATCTGTCTTCTCATCACTCAGCCCCTACAGGTATGCAGGCAGGCGATTCCCAGGTAAACTCTACTACAGTCGATTTCGCTTTCGATATCCCAAGCCTCGTACTTGCTAGTAGTAGTACCAAGGAGTTCAAGGGGAATATAGGAGGACCAGACTAATAAGAAAAGCCATCAGTTGCCTTTGTCTAGCATATAGGATTTCCTTCTAGTCCAACGAATCCCAAAGCTCAAACTACCATGTAATATGGAATGCAATAATAAGATATTAAGAGATAATTCGGCCCATGCTCACTGCAGCATACCGCCGGAGGTATTTTCGCCTTTATTACTCTGCATTTCATTTGCCATAATAAATAGGAACCATTGGCATTTCGCTCGGAGCAGGTTCGCATTCTAAGATTTGACAGGTGTAGTTGATCATACCAGTAATTTTACATTGGTGTAATTGTTCATATTCTACCTTAGAATCGGAATCCCATAGTTGGACTATGCATGAACTGTCGCAAAATGTTGAATCTAATCGATCAAGTTTATATCCTAAAAACAATATGATAAACTCATTTAGCACTGTCAACCTAGTGAGTTATTGGTTTAATTTAAAGGAAACTGTCAAAAAAAGTTGTATCTTTGTTTTCAAGATTCTGTCCTGAAACAATACAAAAGCTCATTTCATTAAAATTCTCCCAAATTCCACAATAAATTGGACTTGAGACAAGTCAGGAGAAACAGGAGTAGTATATAATATACCGAATATGAATGTCATCTTTCGAAATGGGCCAGACTCAGAGTCCAGAGACCCTATCCCTTGTGATTAACCCTGCGTGCCAGCCAGAAACGTAAATTGAATATTAATACTTAATACTAATACTATTGAGAAAAGCAAATAGAGACGTTTAGTATGTCTACATTTGTATTGTAGTATTCTGTACTTTGACGCAGTGAACTTGCAGTGCTTGTTGTGAGTCCGTAACTTGATTTAGTTGGTAATTACCCATCTTATGGATTCTTAAGTGGGTGCCTGTGCCTATACCGGTGTTGAAAGCCTTCGTGGACTCTACCTGCCGAAGAGATTGCAGAAGCAAGAACTTGAAAAAACGACAGCTGAATTAATGTGGTAATCTCCACATGCTCTGTCTGAAATTGATTTATGGGACAGACTGCATTCTCCCTCGCTCAGGCATCTCGTTTTGAGCTTATAAGTAAAGCGTCTCCCCATAAAGACTTGATGATAAGCCTAAGAATGCAAATCCCCTTATTGTCCACCATTCATAAGTTCTGGTCTGGGTCCCAGGACACGTAACTTCATTTGAATAAACCAGTCGTGGTTCAGGCCTAAATATAACATTAGCATTAAGTAATTGTGCTAAATATGCGAGGTGGGATGAGCCTGGGCTATTACCCAATTTTTCTTCTGAGGATTATTCAAGTTCTGATTATATTTGTAGTTTTGGCGGTTGGAGGCAGAGCCTTAAGCTCTTAAATGAGATTCAGTCCATTATTGTCCAATTCTTGTGAATTGTAAAGTAAGTGGTGTGAATTAGGATTGAGTAAGAGCATGAAAATTGAATTATTTATGTTTAGCCACTTTCAATTACTCATCGGGAGCTCATTTTGGGCAATGGAATCAGTCTCTATATCTATCTATTCTATTGTCTGTACTGGGAAAAAAAGTGCGTAAGCTGTAGCTATGCATTGAATATTGAAATGAATCCTACGATACTCTATGGAAACTTTGACCATTTGCTGTTATTTTTCGTGCAATGGCAGAATTCTAGATCAGTGATCCGTTTGTTAGGTGCATGTTTCTAAGCGTAGATTAACAAATAAATTCCAATCCAGACAGACGTGTAACCATATTCTCTGAAAATTCTAACAATCCATTTCTCTTAATTTGGTCATCTGAACCTTGCACACAATTGACAGCGAACAGGAAAAATATGTGTTTGGCTTTTCGTTCTGTTGGGACTCCCATAATGAATTTAATATTTTATTCCCACAACTGTTGTCTAACTATTATAAAATTATAGCCGATTTTGCTCTGTCTGATGCATTTCTCAACGTACGCTCACCAAAATCGTCCCACAAAAAGTTAGGACAAATACAAAGACCAAGTGTGAATACGGGATTTTTAGGGTCAAGAGGTAAGGGCCTTAAGGGCCAAATACATGGCCCCTAGCAACGGATTTTTCAGTCTTTTGTTGACATTTTCTGAAAATCCTAAAGGGATTTGTTGACACTTAATTCCTCCACGGTGCATAACAACGAGGACCAGAATTACTTAAATCACTTTTACTTGACATACCGCCCAAGCACAACTCTACGTGGTCCAGGTCCAGGTCCAGGTCTTGGCACTGCCACACCTCGCAAATGTTAATTTCATTTCACCAAACACCAAACAGATTGCCCGGTTTTAAATGTTGGTGTCGGGTGTCGGGTGATCTTCGGTGGATTTGAGTCTGACCCAAAACCAAAGCCTGATAAAAGAGTAGACCTCTATCTTCAAAGTAAATTCAAATACATAGATTGGAACCGTCTCGCCTCTAATATTCTACGGCGCAGGAGTTAATGCACTATGGCATTGTAGCCTATTTCAAGATGGGCTCTGGTACTACATAAACGTGTTAAGCGATAAAATGGGGTAGGAGCAAAGTCCGATACGATGGATTGCTTCTTACACTGCTATTAATACTTATTACTAGACACATCGATTCTGGTTTACTTAGGCTTGTACAGTCGCTTGAATCGAAATCGAAGACATAAGTAATAGTAGGCGAGAGCACGTTATTCGCTGGGGTATGGGGTACCTACATAAGTTTAGGTATATTTAGCATAGTCTTTTTCGGGGCTAATATCTTCATCATAAAATTATATTTTTGAGCTCTGGGATAAACATAATTTCATAATGCATAAACCATTTGATAGCATAACCAAAAAGCGGAGCGATAAATTAATTTGAAATCTCATTCATTTCATAACGCTGCAGGAAAATTGCAAAATACAAGTAGCGACCTCGCCTTCGGCTCGTGTCTTATACTTGCGCACGCGGCTCCGCCGCTTAGCGGGCTTGGCCTCTACGTTTGGAAGTAATTAGAAAAAATATTTTCTTTAGTAAATAACACGATTACATCTCTAAAAATCTGCTTTCAGCAGCCTGTGACCAAAAGGTGTAAACAAATCTGTTTCTCTCCTTCTGGAAAAAGACTCTAAAATCTGTGTGGTTTGAAAAAAATACATTCTGTTTCTGTCTTTCTGAAAAAAGTCTCTAAAATCTGAGTGTTTTAAAAAAATTCGTTCTGTTTCTGTATTTCTGAAAAA